>PVLD010009498.1:0-76720 GCA_004027595.1 Dinomys branickii | reverse complement strand
TTCCCTACTATCTTCTCTATAATTTGGTATTTCCTTTAATGTTTTTGTGTTAACTAATGTGAAGATAACTATGTAATACAACATCCAGTTCTAATTCCCTACTATATTCTGTATAACTTTGTATTTTCTGTATTGTTTATGGCTTTTCTGGTTCATATGTCTCCATTCTTTTGTCTTTAAAATAAAATTTAAAAAAATATATAAAATGCATGAGCGAAAAACAATGCATGAGTGAGGTAGTACACATTACTTTGCTTTTCCTGAGTCTTTGGAAACCAGGATGTATTTTACATGTGAAGTGGAATTCACTTCAGACTAGCCACATTCCGAGTGCTGAGCAGTCAGTGTGGCTAGAGGCCACTGTGGTGGACAACACAGAGACAGAACATTGTCCTGCAATGTTCTGTGATTGCAATGTTCTGTGACTGTGTCCTGCTTTCTGTGTCCTGCTTTCCCATTTGGCATCAGTTCCTTCTGCCCAGATACAATGGCTGTTCTGATTTCTGTCACCACAGATTAGTTTTATCTGTTTTAGAACTTCATAGAAAGGAACCTGAGTAGTCTGTACCCACGTGGTAGGTTTCCTTTTACTCAACATGCTATTTATTTATGGTTTTGCTTTTACTTTTTGAAACAGGTACTTCTTGCTATGTACCTCAGGCTGGCCTCAAACTTGTGGCAATCCTCCTGCCTCAGCCTCCCAAGTGCTGGGATTAGCAGGTGTGCGCCACCACACTCAGCTCAAAATGTTATTTTTGAAATCCAGTTTTGTGCATTTGCAATTTGTGTTTTTTTTAAATCGTTGAGTGGTGTTCCATCACATGTCTGCTTTTCTGTGTTCAGTACATTCGTTTTTGAATGAATATCAGTGCAACGTGATAAGGTACACAAGGACAAAGGGCAGCAAGATGGCAAGGATTCAGGAGGGTGGTATAAGGATAGTGTCCTAGAAGAGGGGCCATTTGGGTTGGAGAGAGTGGGGTCCTTAGAGTACTGAGGGGAGCGGGGAGGCCTTGCAAGTGGAGAGGTGACTGGTGCAAAGGCGTGGGGGCTGGGGTCGGGGTACGGAAGCCAGGAAAGGGGAGGTATCTGTGACTGGACTTTGGAGGTCTTGAGTGCCACTGTAAAGAATCCTCCAAAGGGGATAGTCAGTCGGTATTCCGGAAGCAGGGACACA
Source organism: Dinomys branickii (assembly GCA_004027595.1). Classification (NCBI taxonomy): domain Eukaryota; kingdom Metazoa; phylum Chordata; class Mammalia; order Rodentia; family Dinomyidae; genus Dinomys; species Dinomys branickii. Next base: position 75,543 of record PVLD010009498.1, on the reverse strand, counting down.
ATCATGGCTCAGAGTGAACTTCCTGGGAGAGGAGAGCCTGGGCCTGGGCTTGAAGGCTGATTTTTCTACTGTCCCAGTTTTCCTACACTGTACCTGTTATGGCTGTGTCGAGATATCCCCCTAAAATCTCATACAGTCGTAGGTGGGGCTTTTTCAGAGGTGGCTGAATCTAGAGTGTGTGATTGATTTCCTGGTGCAAGGCTAGGATGAAGGTACTAGGATTAAGGGTGGGTAGTTACTAAATCAGGCTACTAATTGGTTTGGAACTGCCCTAATCCCAGAAGCCTTGATGTAATGTAAAGAACAGAAAGAGGGTTGTCTTGCCCTGTCCTGGTTGCTTTGCCACCTTCTGCCAGCCATGAACTGTTTCTTCTCTATGATGCTTGTTTGTTATGTGATCGTGTCTTGGAACCAGTCAGTTATGGGCTGAAACCTCTACAAACTGTGAGCTAAGTAAACCTTTCCTACCTTAACTTGTGAGTGTTGGGTATTTTGTCTCAGCAATAAGAAAAGTAACTAAGATGGCCCCCTGGCCTTAGTCTAGCTGCTGCACTACCTTGGCCAGCCTTATTCCACCTGTATCAAGCATCTCCCAGGAGGAAGGTTCCTACCACTGTCCTGGCTCTCTGGTTTATGACATGGTTTCCTCTCAGTGAAGCACACATTAATGCCCCTCTACCACTGCATGGCATTGATTAGCAGCTGTGCTTACCTGGACCATACGCTAGCCCATGCCTGTCTCTTTTGGAACATACACTGGTTTGCCAGAGCTGGTGGGGATGCTTCATCACACCTGCACAGATGCTGGAGTGCCCTGGGTTGGGGACATATTAGTCTAAAGCTGACATCCCACGTTCACCCTGCCCCCGGAGAGGAGGGAGCTTCAGATATCTCCTGGCCTTGGCAAATGGCCTCAATAATTCCTTCCTCACTGGGACTACTCTAGGCGTCATCGTCAGTGGTAGGGAGAGGGTGTGGGTCACACCCTCAAACCTGGCTCAGGTGTGTCTTCCGTCAACCATATGGATGCCCTATCTGGGTCTCATTTGCACCCACATCAACCTGGTGGGGCCCAGAGTAGCTGGCACTTTCCAGGAATTAGGAAAGGAAGCTCCGGAATGCTCAGGTGACTTACACGGTGCAGAGAAGACAAAGCCGGTGCTTGGGTCTCCGGCCTGCTGACTCCACCCCCAGTGCCTGCCCCACAGTGCCGGGTGGCCTCAGAGAGTGGCTTCCTGGTAGGCTGCTGCATTCCTCTCCCTGTCCTGAAGTCCTTTGAATGGCCCCCCCCTTAGAGGGCTGCTTATTTCTTGAAGCTCAAGAAGAGGAAGGAGAAGGGAGATGGAGAATTAAATTTATTGCCATGTTAGAAACATTGGATTGAAGAATTGATCCCTACGGCTAAGTAATTTCCCTCTTTCGTGCAAAATATAAATAAATCTGTATGGCTCATGCTGAGTGATGAGCCCGGGCCGCCGGCTGGGTTTCACAACACGAAATGCCCTTCAGAGGCTCTGGCTTGACCCCGTCAGTGAACTGTTCTAAATGGTCCTGTTGTTCTCCCCGAAGAGGAATGTCCGCAGTGCCCTGGCCCTGTCCGTGATGGCGAGAAGGAGCACTCGCTCGCAGAGTCCTTCCTGAGCCCAGCTGGACCCTCGCAGGTGTGGCCCCGAGCTGCTGATTTTCAGAGCCATAAATAGAGCAGCTTAATTATTATTGTTACTCTTTTCTCTAGGCTGAAGGGGAGGGGGCGGAAGTGAGTGTGGGCGTCTCAAGTGTGTGATTATGTAACACGGAGCGCTCCTCTCCCTAAAGATTTCAGCTAATTTCTGGGAAGAGATGGCCAGCCTGGCGTGTCCTCAATTAATCGCAGGGGGAAGCTTTAGTCCTCGCGCTCTCATTGTGGTTTAATTTTAGCGCGTTTCCCTGGGGTAGGCCTCCTCCTGGTCTCTGCTTAGGCTGGTAAGGACCTGGGAAGAAAGGCAAGGAGGGAGTGTTGTCTGGCCCGCGCTGCTTTCTCCCTGGCCGGCGCAGAGCTGGGGATGCAGATGGAGGTGGAGATGGAGATGAAGACGGAGAAAGATGGACTGGGCCGTGCCCCCTACTGTCCAGGGGTCCTCTGGGCTTGCAGCTCAGGAAAGGATTTATAAGGTGCAGGAATCTTCCAGACGAAGAGAGGGCCTGGCCTTGTTGGTGGATCCCATCTCTGAAGGGACAAGAGTGTAGACAGACTCTGGGGTTAGAAATCCAGGGCCTGAAGAACACGATGAAGACTGCCTTGGGGCGGGGCAGTGCGCTTCGCATCCAGAAGCGCCGGTGTGGATCATGGGCAGAGAAGCTTGCGGGGAGTGTCGGGTGTATCTTCCTTCTTGCCTGTTTATACTGTGAGACAAAGTTTCTCCAGCTTTGCCCTCGGTCTCTGTAAGACCTTGAGGGTAGGAGGCAGCTCAGCTTCTCACACAGATTCTGTACTGGGGTTTAACCTTCTGCCCCCAGTGGGAGTAATCACTGGGCTTAGACAAGCAGGGGGGTCCACCCGGTGGGGCCCATTCGTCCTCGCTTTTCACTGATAGCCAGAGTCTGTGAGGATGCTGGGTTGCACCCTACACCCCTATACCCTCTGAAGGCTCTGGGAAGTGGGTTGTGGGAAAACATCATGAGAGTATAACATTCTCTGCCTCTCTCTCTGCCTGTCTCTGTCCCTGTCTCTTCATCTCCCTCTCCCCACCTCTTCTCCCTACTTTTTATTTTGTTCTTGGTGCTGGGAACCCAGGCCTGGTGTATGTTAAACATACACTGTACTACTGAGCTCCACCCCCCACTAAAACTGTTCATATTTTAGCATCAAACCATCTCCATGGCTGAGAATTCTGCTAGTTTCTGAATTATGGTAGCACCCAGTTGGCCTCAGTGGAGAATCGGCAGACATGCTTCCCCTTTCCTTACTGTCAGGGCACAGGCACGGGATCCTGGTTCTGCCAGTCGGATGCTCTCATCCTGCACTTTGAGTGGGCGGCAGAGAGGCAGGGACCCACAGAGTCTGTTCCAGGGAGAGCGGCAGCTGCATCTGGTTTCTGGAGGCAGTGAGGTGGAGTGGCGCCCACGGCTTCAGGGGACATGAGAATCGGGCCACGGGGTGGTGTGGGTGGAGGCAATGGACTCTCCTCTGCATCCAGGGGTTCGTGGTGGCGATCCTGTTTACTGCTGCAGAGTTCCTGAGGAGGTATGGCTAGTGACCCAGACCTGAGCCTGTCCTGTGCAGGAGGTCCAGACCTGGCTGTGTACCCTGTGGGCTCTTGCTTTGCCTCTAAGCAAGGGATAGCAGGGAAGACATGGGCTCTGGGCCCAGTTTTCTGCAGGGCAAGGCAAAATGAAAGAGTAGAAATCATGCAATTCTGCTGCAGAAAGCCTTTCTGCCAGCTACTGATTCCTGACATCCTGAAGGCCAGCTCCAAAAGCCAGTGCAGACGCCTTAGCTGCAACTCTGGCCGTGGTCTCCGCTGGGTTTTGTCCCTGTGGTCAAGACTCAGGGGAGCCCGCCTCCTACTCTTTGGCTCCGTTGAAGCTCCTGTAGTGCAATATTCCTGCTGGTGCATAAGAGCTGCCCCCTCTGTGTGTGTGTGTGTGTGTGTGTGTGTGTGTGTGTGTGTGTAGGTCTGGGGCTTACCCACTGTGAATCTCCGGCCAATATGCAGGTGCAGATTAGGGCTTTCCATTGCTTTTTGGGTAAATCCAAACTCTCTTTGAGCCACACAGCCTTGCAGGTCCACCCACTCCTCCAGACTCAAGTCTGGCTAATGACAGGCCTGTCTGCATTCTTAAGGCCAGCCTGTGCGTGCCATCAGGTTTGTCTTTCTGTACCCAGTTCTCTGGTTGTGGCTTAACCAGTACTGACCAGAACAGTCTAGCATCTCTTTTTGCGTAGATGTTACACCTCCAGTAATGCAGCGTTAGAATGCTAACTTAAGTTTGGCAGCTGGCTCATGGCACGGCATCACTTCTCTCCATAGCTTTCTTCTGTCCCTGGAATCGTCTTTTCTTTCCAGGGCTATGAGTTCAAGCCTGCTCATGTGCAGCTTATCTCTGGAAAGAGCTGGATCTGGCTTTAGGCTGGTTCTTCTTTTCCCAGGGCCTTTGGCTTCTCAAACACAAAGCTGCTGCTCTGTGCTCGCTGCAGCTCACTTTAGCTCTCCTTGTGAATGTAATTGAGATTTCACAGTCATCAGTTTTTCAAATGATTTTCTGAGCTTTGGAAGATGGCGAGAGTTATAAGATATCTTTAGAATATTCTTCGAAGAGCTTCTTGCAGAAGTGAAGATACTCTCCAATGGCATTTCCAGAGCAGTTGCTAAGCTCCTACTGTGTGCAGCCTGGTGCCCAGAGGAGGGACACACTGCAGTCTGTGTGTGTGCACTCATGTGTGTGTGTGCTTGCGTGCAGGGGTGGGGCTCTGGTGCACATGCTTGTGTTTAGACACAACGGTAGCAGGACAGATACTGGGCAGAGGTCAGAGTGCAGCCTGAGCCAGAGTGGGAGGGCTGCGGGGGAGGGGGAGAGAGTGGGCAGCTCCCCCTGTCTGTTCCAAGCAATACTTGCAATTTCTGGGCTGTGATGTGGAATTTGTTCCAGGGTCTGGAAAGGCTCCTGGGTCACTCTGCCTAAAGTAGGAGGGGCGGGTATGTAAACTATCTTTTTCTATTATTATTATTATTACTATTTTATGGATTTTTTTTTTTTTTTTTTTTTTTTTTTTGCGGTACTGGGGATCGAACTCAGGACCCTGTGCTTGCTAGGCAGGCACTTATTCCACTGAGCTATATCCCCAGCCCCTATTTTATGGAATTTTTTGGTACTTGGAATTGAACTCAGGACCTTGCACTTGCCAGGCAGGCGTTTGTGCCGCTGAGCTGTATCCCTGGTCCTATTATTACTATTTTTGTATTGGAGTTAAATTCAAGGCCTTCACACGGAGCTACGGCCCTAACCCTTTTTTTAAAAAAATTTTCTTCAGGCAGATCTTGCTAAGTTGCCTGGGCTGGGCTTGAACTTGCCTTCTCTGCCTCAGCCTCCCAGACTTTTTTAGATCAAGTCTTGTTACTACCTTCTTACGTAGACCCTGTTCCTGCACGCTTCTCCTGGTACCCGTCTCCTTGCCTGGAATGGCCATTTCCCACTGGCACCTAGACAGAGCGCTCTGAGCCCACTGTCTCGGGGAAGCCTTTCTGATGGTTTCAGCTGCAGGGAGAGCACACCTTCTCCGTGAAATGGGTACCTTCTGGGATTGCTGATGCTTCGCCTCACCTTGGACAACTGCAGAAGCCTTTTGTTCTCTCTGAGCACCCGTCCAGCCAGGCACCAGCCCTAATGACATTGTTTGAGCGCATCACAGCCTGCTAATTGAAAGTGAGTGTGGAAACATAGTAACACAACAAAGGAAAACCTGGGAGCACCACTGTAACCAAGCGATCCCGTGGCTATCGTGCGGCCCCAAGACTCAAGAAGAAGAGCAGCTCACTGGCATGCTTCCCCCAAGCCCAGTCTGACTGCTCAGGAGAAAACATCGGATGAACCTGGTGAGCAGTGACCTATGAAACACCTGACGGCAGAGCTTCAGGGGGTCAGCGTCATGGAAGAGCAAGACGTGGTGATGGGTTAGAAGTGGCTGCGAGACCAAATGCAACGTGGGAAGCTAGATGCAATCCGGGAACAGAAAAAGGACATCAGTAGGGAAACAGACAATGCCTGTAGTTTAGCTAACAATATTCTATCAATGTTATTTTAAAGACTTTGATAAACATATCATGGTTAGATGAAATATTGCTATGGGAAGAAGCAGGGTGAAGAGTCTTGGGGAAGTCTTTGCGTTGTTTAAAACTCTTTTATAAATCTCAAATTAGAGAAGAAGAGAGAGAGAGAGACAGAGAGAGAGGAAAAGAGAGAAAGAGAGAGGGAGAGAGGGAGGGAAAGGGACTGGAAGAGACACAAATGTTCTAGAAACAGAATTTATGGGCTCAGATCTGCCCCCCTCACTTCTTAGCTGATTGCCCTTGGATGTGCCCCTCAACTCTCTGAGCCTCAGTTTCCACGTTTGGAAGACAAGGTGTGCCACAGTAGGGTTGAGGCGAGGACTGAGGTAGCTAATTGCTAGGCACACAAGGAGCAATCAATCAGTAAGGGTTAGCTGTGAGTATTGCTACCGATGGAGGAGGAAGTCCAACACCCAAAAGCTGGGAGGATCAGAGAATATGCTGGGTGGCAGAATTCAGTAAGGTGTGAATAATTCACACTGATTCAAATTAAATACTCATGCATGGACTTCGTCTGTATGCTGAGTCTTGTGCTGGGGTTGGAGAAAAATCAGACCCAGTCCTGGCCCTGGAGGGGTCAGGCAGGAGGCTGACAACATGCACTTGGATGCCACTGATGACAACGTGGGAAGGCAATTAGAGGTGTGGCCAGGGGCTCTGCCGGCGTCTGAGGCTGGGCGAATGGTCAGAAGGGCTTTATGGAGGTCAGGTGGCCCTTGCATTGAAGTCTGGCATATGAATAGGGCTTTTCTGGATGTTCAGGATGTAGTCGAGAGTCCTAGTGAGCAGACTGAGGGCACCTTAGTGCTGCCCCTGGGTGCTTCACTTGAATGACTTTGAACTCTCTTCGTCCCTGCGTGGTATCTATACTACCGACTGTAGCTGAAGCCACAGGAGCTCAGTGAGGGACTGGATTTCTCGAGGTGAGAGAGGGCTGGCTGTTGGAGCACGGATTCCAATCGAGGCTGCGTGACACCAAAGCTCCTGCCCAGTTGTAGGCGCAAGGGCTCAGCAGGCTGAAGGTGTATTACTTACCTACGACCACAAGGAGAGGCAGCCCTGGAGTGTGGTCTGCTGTCACCTGCAATGTCCAGAGAAGGGAGTCAGCTGCCGAGATGGCAGGGCAAAGTGTGGGAGATCCCCACTAATCCTGGTTTTGGACTGGTCTGGTGCAGGTCACAGGAGCTGTCGAGGTGCAAGACAGCCCAGCTTGGCTTCAGCATGGAGTAGGAGGAAACCAGGCAGTGTGGGGAAGAAGAGAGGAGGGAGGTGGAGAGAAGGTGACAGGAGGGCAGTATCTCCAAAGACTTGGCCAGGGCGATGGAAGGACATGAAAAAAACTGTGACACTTAAAAGCATCCTGGAAGAACACAGGGCAGTTAATAGACTGTGAGCACACTGTGACCCAGCCAAGTGACGTGGCTGCCACAGTGCAATTGGGTCTTGGCTGCGAGAATAGAGGAGCAGGAAGCGCTGATCCTTACCTTCTGTTCCAGGCTTCTTGGGGCTCCTGACTCAGGGCTCCCAGCTGAGCACAGATGCCACACCCTGAAGGGGAGGAGGAGGTTGGCTTAGTGAGCAGGACATGCGGGGTCGTGTCCAGCAGAGGAAGATGAAGGACTTAAGGGTGTTCGAACCAGAGACACAGCTCACAGGTAGAGCTGATGTGCCCTTGGGCTCAGAGACGTATGAGAGACACAGTGGGTTAGAGCTCAGGGCTCTGTGAGCTCCTTTTATTCACCTCTGGTCCTGGGTGAAGCTGCTGCTTTCTCTGAAGCTAGAATGCCTTTGCTTCCCAGGTCCACAGGGTGGGTGCAAGAAGCGCCTCTACTGTTTTTGAGCCCCAGGGCCCCAGTGAGGCCCGGACTCTCTATCTCTCTTCCCCTCTCTACCTCTCTTCATTTTTTCATGGTCCATGGGCAAGGGACCCTGATTGGTCCAATGGGAAAGGGAGTCAGGGCACAGAGCCAGCTGCTGAGGTGTAGGAAACCCATGTGAACCTTTGTCCAGACTTGCCCCAAGTTTATAAGGGCCCAGCCAGCGCTCCGAGATGTTCTGCAGGAGAGAGCCCAGAAGTAGAGCTGTGGCTACGTCTTGAAGATCTGTCCTATCCCCAGAGATTGCAGCTTCTGTCATTCTAGCCCTGTATTAGGACTCATTTTCTAATTGCCAGGCTCCTTCCTGGGACTGGGAGACATTCTGGCTGGTGGAGCACTGATGCTCTGAGCCCTGAGGGTCGGGGTGGGGGCCACCCTGGCTGCTGTCTCTATGACTCCTGAGCTCTGGGCTCTCCAGTGTGGGGGAGCTGTGATGCTAACTGACTATCAAGAGTGGGCTTGGAATCGGAGTTTTCTGGATCTCCAGGTCCCTGGTTGCAGCCTCTGATGCTCGTGAAATCTCAGGCTGCTGAACTGGCTCGGTGGATGCTGACTGTGCAACCTGAGGGAGGTGGTGGCGGCCAGCTAGACTCTGCTTGGGGAGGGGCTGACAGGATGCTGAACAGAGGTGCTGGCACTGGGCTCTGGCATGGTCTCACTCTGTGAGCCCAAGTCTGTGCCCTGAGGTCTCTGTCTCTGTCTAGTGTGTACAAAATCCCAGGCACTGGTATCTTGGCTCTGGTCCCTCTACAGCTCCTTAGCTGTGTGACCTTGAGCAACACCGGGTGTCTGGGCTTCCATTTCATGTTGAGTCACACAGAAAGACTCCAGAGCCTTCAAAGGCTAGGGTTTCCCTCTAGACAGAGATGCCGGGCATTGGACCAGTCACTGAAGGGAGTTCCAGAATGTGAAACGTGCACAGCCCATAGCCTGTGGGTGGAAAGGCAGCCACTATGTCACCAGTCTTGATTGTGAGGGCTGCAAACTCCATCTGCCTTTTGGGGGGGTCCTACTGCCCCTGTCGTCTCTCCTGGTTATGGTGGATTGTTTGGTGTGGCCAGCTCCCAGATCCTCTCCTGTTCCTTCAACTCTGCCCTTCCCAGAAATCCCTGCTCACTGTCGTTGGAAGGTGGCAGCTGGCTACTGTCACTGCTGCTGGCCTCTGTGAACTGATCGCTTCCCTGGTGGCAGCTGGCCCTGGGTCTGCCTTGTTCCTCCCTCTTGTCTCCTTTAGCCCTGCCACAGAGCTGCCCTGCCACAGAGCTGAAGTGCAGAGGCCACCTCTTCTTCTTTCTCTTGGTCTTACGCTGGTCACATGGTACAAAGCAGCCCAGGACAGGGCCCAAAGTCGCCCATAGTCCTTCTGAAAACAGGGCCTGACCCCTCTCCAGCTGGGCTCATTCTTACCCCACAGGGCAAGGGCCGTCTCACCCTACCCCTCAGTTGTCCTTATCTCAAACCTCCTTCCAACCAAAGAGAGTACCTGAAGCCCCAGCCTCTCTGCTCATGCTGTGGGAGGCAGCAACCACCTGAGGTGCTACGCTTGACTGGCACCAGAGATCCTGCTCCAACCCTGCCAGGGCGCCACCAGCTTCTTCCTTTGACTGTTTATGTCAATCAAAATTAACCAACATTTATTGAGTACTTATTGTGTAGCTAGCCTGGGAGAAATTGCTCTTTTCTTAAAAAAAAAGAAAGAAAGAAAGAAAGAAAACGACTTTTCTGCTGTCTGATTTTTTTCTTCCAGATTTCTCAGCCTTCTGGAAGGGAGGCCTTGAATTATTCAGCCTGCAGTACAGATCTCTGGAGAACACAGTCTTGCGGCTACTTTAATCACTGGAAAGGTTTGGAGTCAGTTATAATCAAGCTGAAGTCAACGTGGAAGTGCTCATCTCTGGCTTGAAAACAAGATGAAAAGGAAGCCCGGGAGATAAAATTGGAGGAGAGAGATGGAAGTCAGTTTCCAGGGCCTCTTAGGTCCTTCTCAAATAGAGGGGCTTGCAGACCTCAAGTCCCAGGTCCTGGAGTCTCTGCTTTCAGCAAGGCGCACTCCTGTGTCTCTCTCCGGCCTTTTCTAACGTCATGTGGAGACAGTTGCCGTACTCTGCCTAGGCAGGTGCAGAGTGGGCCGGGAAGGGACCTCTCCTGGATGGACGTTTGCAGGAAGCTGTTATCTTTTAAAGAGTGTGTGAGTAGACAGGGAAGAGGGTGGAGATGAGGTGAGGCCGATGGGTCTTTCTACCTTGAGCTCACCCTGGGATGGCCACGTCAGGCAATGGCTGGGTATAAGGTGGGGCATGGAGGGCAGGCAGGAGGGCGCGGGGTTAGGAGAGCAGCCCAAGGCAGGTGAGTGCTGATCTACCTACTGGGTCTCAGGGGACAGGTGGCCCTGGATTCCCTGTGTTCCTGCATCCTGGGAGTGGGGTGGTAGGAGTCTGTTAGTCAAATAAGGGGGCACATTTGGTAAAACATCTGCAGCACGCAGTGGTCCCTACTGTGTGATTTGTGTCACAGAGCTGTGAGACCCACTGTGCCCAGCTTATCACAGGGTCTTCACAGAATTCAGAGAGGTGCTGCTGCGTTGAGGGTCCAGGCCACCTGTCCATAGATGGCCTGATGGTGACGGGCCCCAGCTGCAGCTGCCCCTCCTATAGCTGAGGTAAGTGGACCCCAGCAGATGTTGCCTCCCCGCCAGCACCTTACATGTTCCTCCCCAAGATCGTCAGCACAGGGGGCAGGAAACGGCCCCATCATAAGGGAGGCAGGGTGTTGAGGGGACCCGGCATAGGGTTTGGGGGCTCCCTTTCCATACAGCCCTGTGGGAGACAGGCTGGGCTCTGGCCAGGGTTGTTCTGCTGGGTAAGTCGAGTTCTTTGCCTGTTTCTCTTCCCTCGAGACCCCCAGCTAGCATCTCTGGGGACCTGAGCTGTGCAGCTAACCAGCTGGCTAACTCCCGGCCTCGGCTTCTGTGCGTGTGAGGCAGAGGAGAGACTGTAGTCTGGAGAGGTGGGCTAAAGCCTGCACAGCCCTTGGGGCGGTGTCTGGAGAGGTGGGTACATACCATGCACTGCTCTGACTGCTCTGCACGTCGCTGTGTCTTCCAAGAGTCTGGGAGACTTGCGGTGTGTGCTGCTGTGACTGTGCCTGCTACCTCCTTGGTGCCCCACAGGTGTAGGGGCTGTCTAGAGAAACACTGGTTAGTAGGAAAAAAATTCTTTTTAGAATAGTGAGGCCACAGCAAGAAGATGGGACTCAGCCTCAGCATCCTCCCATTTTAGTAGAATCAGCAGAGAGCTGATTGCTTCCTGTTATAAACATGCACTGCATAAAGGAGAAATACACCACGCACGGGGCATGGGTGTCTCTGTCCTGGGAACACACGTATGCGAACCAACCCTCCCCTCCTTCCTCCCTCCTTCCCTCCCTCCCTTTCTTCGCCCCTCCCTCTTTCTCTCCCTTGTTGCTGCCCCTTTCTCTCCCCCTCTGCTTTCGGAGGGGACTTGTATTACACACACATCAGTGATACTATTTAGTACTCTGCTTTCTCCCTCTCATCATTGTGCGAGACACATCTGTCTACATCAGTACATATTTTTCTAATGACATCTCCCTAGCTCCACTGTATGTATATTCCAGTTCCCAAAATTTGAAAAAGGAGGAGGGGGAAGATTTTCTTATAGCTCCAAGGGAAAAATCTAAGAATGGAGACACTTCTATAAAAGACAAAATTTTTTTTATGTCCATAATTCTGTGGAATTTATGTTTTTCTGCCTAACATTATTTCAGAGTTATTTTCTCTCACCACAATATAGCATATGGGCATAAGTATATAGTATTCAAGAATGTAAGGCCCAATTTTCCCAAGACGCAATGTAAATTTTGAGGTCACCTTGACTATATGAATATTGGAGAGTAGGGATGAAATTATTGAATATCTACTGGTGATGTTTAACTTAATGAACTTATAAGTTTATAAATAGAGATATTTAAAGCCATATGTGACGTAAAACACATTACACTTAGCAAGATCCCTTTTTCTACTCACATTTCCTTGTTCTATGTTTTATCCTGACACTTGCATCTTTGACATCTGTGCCTCTGTTTTCCCTGGAGCTGACTTTTGAATGACCCAACTGTATTGGTCAGCCTTTCTGTCCCTGGGACAAAATACCCAACACCCACAGCTTAAAGGAAGAGAAGTTTATTTTGGCTCATGGTGTTGGAGGGTGCAGTTCTTGGCTGACTGGCTCTAAAGACTGGCATGGCACGGCAGCAAGTCCTGGTGGAGGGAAGCTGCTCGACCCATGGCAGCCAGGAAGCAGAGAGACAGAGGGAAGAACCAGAAGGAGAGACGTACCTTGCATGTGCATACCCTCAGGGTCTACCTCCCCCAGCCGGCCCCACCTGCTAATAGCACGTTCAGCTATGAACTCCGTAATGGGTTGATTCACGGATGAGTTCAGGCTCCCCACAACCCAATCACCTTTCAAAAGCCCCACTTCTGAACACAATGAGCCTTTTACAGGACATTGTAAATGTAAACTCTAACACCACCCTAGCTGGCGGGAGAATAACCTTTAATTTTTGTCTAACTTGTTTGAGATTGCAATGCAACACCTTTAAAATTGTGTTCAATGTTGTTTCTGGAAATTGTATTCTGAGCCACAAGTATCTATTTGCATAACATCAGGGCAGTCTTTATATTTGTTCCATAAGTGTGTATTAGTGTGATCTCCACAACATAACTGCTTGCTGGATTGCTTTTAAAAGTGATCTTTAAAGGCTTGTTTACAATGACAGCCAACACTTACAATTGTCAGGTCGTAACCCTAAGAACAGTTACTAAATCCCTGTAAATTTTTTTGTCTCCTTTTTTGCCAGTTCTGGGAGGTGACCTCTGTAAACATCCCACACTAGCAGTGATTGAGGTCAGAGAGGGTTAATGTGATTTCCCCAAACACCATCTTGTTGTTTAAAATAAAGTGACTAAGACAGAATGTGCTTAATAGGAGAGTCTTTCTAACGACTTGAATTTAAAGAGATTTTTCTCTTTTCTAAAGGATAATTGTGGAAAGATCTTCATGTTATGTTTGGAAATATGTGATTTTTTCCCTTAAAATATAAGATTAATGGAAGTATAGCTTTTTATCTGTGGGCTGCACCCTAATTTATTTAATCACTCTCCTATTGTTGGACAGGTCAATTACTTCCACTTTTTTCCTATTCTAAATAATAAAGCAGTCTTCTTGTACTTGTGACTCTGCCACAAATTATTTGCTGGGGACAAATTCCGGATTACTTCCAGGGGACAAATTCCCACATGGTCAAGTGGTATGGGTATTTTTAAGAATCTTGATAGTTCATGCAAACTTGTCTCTTTGAAAGGTCATGTCTATTTACGATCCCTTAGCAGGGAACAGAGGTGGGCGCTTGATAGTAAGCAGGGCTCCCTTCTAAAAGGAATGGGGGAGATGCCTCCCTGTAAACTCAGTGAGCTTGGTGTGTAGACATAGCTTACTAGAGCTGTGGGAGTGCTTAGTGCTCCTTGGTTCACTGATTTCCCAGTGGCCTTGTGCTGGTCAGCCTGGAGCTGGATTACTTTTCCATATTCTGGATGCTCCATTGCAGTACCATTGCAGGCAAGTTTCTTCTTAAACGCCTTCACCAGTTTCTTTTTATTGTAATCAGTGATCAGTTGGACGGTGGTAAGGGTCTTCCTGTTGTTTCTCTATTGGGTTTTTATATGGACATAATCCTCAGTGTGGGCAAGAAGCAGGTCATCACCCTTACTTGCTTCAGCAAAAGGGTCAAGAGTGGAGGTTCTGGATAGTGGACACGTGATGCAATTCCTTTTCCTCAGTGGAAATGGCCCTCCTCCTCCTCAAGGGGGAGGCAGCTGAGTCCTCCATGGCGGCTCAGTGACTGGGCCATTATCTGATGTTTTAAAGACAGAGAAATTGAAGTTCAGAGAGGGTGAGCAACTTGTCCAAACTGGGATAAAACCTGAGTCTGTCTGACTAAGGCTACACACTGCCTTCTTTAGGTCATCCTTTTTAGAGCTACTCAACAAGCTTGTCTTACAGGGTAGACTCTGCCGCTGACTCTGTCTGGAGAGTGTGCATCCCACCACTCTCAGGACAGCCCTGGCCCCAGTTGTCTGTCTGACTGCCCCACTGGTGCTTCTGCTGGTGGCCACAGTGGGTTGATTTAGTTCATCTGAGAGTCCCCTTTCCTGGTACCCTCAGGGTGGAGTCTGGATGAAGCTGGAAGGAGAGCGGGAGATCCCAGCCATGACCTGGAGGGCATAGTTGTTAGATGGAGGGACAGATGCAGAAGGGCCTGCTGGGTCTTGGCTCTTCCCTGCAGCTCTTCCTGCTGGTGCCTGCCATGGGTTGAGCAGCCTCTCTCCACCAGTAACTCTGGCCCATCACCAGACACCTAGCTGCAGAGTAGGCACTGGGAGCCATGCAGAGGCATTGGCTCTGCATGAACTTGTCCACCAGTTCCCCTTCACGGTCCTACTTTGGTACCGGTGAGCATGGTTTCTTCAAGTGACTGGTTAACGGCTCTTCCTCTGGGCCTCCAGCTACCTTTCCATACCTTTGCCTCCTCAAGGCTTCCCTACAAGGCGTGTCTGATTTCAGTAATAAAGTCCCAATACCAAAGCACCCAGGATTCTGCTTCCCTAGCTGAACCTGGTGGAAATGATATCCTGTGATACCACAATTAGCCTACGTGGCCCTGTGACTCCTTTGTCTTGGGGTGCAGAACTTGTTGCACTGCGAAGGAGCCTGGCTGAACCCATCAGAGGCTGGGAAGCTGCACAGAACCATATCACAGACCCTTAGTCAGTACACAGAATTGTGCAAAGTGGTATTTTTATTTTTGCATATCTGGGGATTGAACCCAAGGCATATATGCCAGACAAGTGTTCTACCACCAAGCTATATCCCTAGTCCCAGAATCATGAAGAGTAACATATTGTAAGGGTTTTTTTTCTTGTGCTGGGAAAATACTATTCCTTATTTTTCTATGACTTGACGGATCTGCAGTTATATTGCATTGCACACTTAAAATATGTTAAATAAAATTTACTGTCACCTGATTAGAACAGCCTAAATTAGACAAGGTTTATTAGCTTTACTTATTCCTTCATGAGAGTAAAATTCACTGGTATTTTTATTATGGTAAAACATATACATCATACAATTTTCTACTTTCATCACTCGTAAGTGTACCGTTCTGTGGCTTAAGTGCATTCATGTTGCTGAACAGCCACCATCACTGTCCTTCTGCAGAATCGTTCCTTATTCCAGCTTGAAATTCTGTTCCCAGAACATTGACACATGGACACCACATTCCTCTTCTCTCTTGTGTCTCCTCTCTGTCTCTCCCGCCCTCCTTCTCTCTCTCCCTCCCTCCCTCCGCCTTCTACCCTCTCTCCTTCCCTTTCTTTCTCTCCTTCCCTCTCTCCCTCTCTTGCTTCCTCTTTTTCTTTCTCTTCCTTTTTTGTTTCCTGGAATACTAAGGACTGAACTCATGACTTCACGCTGAGTTTACACACTTAGCCCTTTCGGAAAGTTTTTGAGGCAGGGTCTCCCCAAGTCACTAGGTTGACTCACCTGGGCTTGAACTTACAAACTTCTTGCCTCAGCCTCCCACAGTGCTGTGATTACAAGAGCTTGCCACCATCCTGGTTTCTTGTTTTGGTGTTAGGCCACTAAATTTTGGGGTTCTCTGATTTTTTAGCTCATAGTTTTCTAGGCAAAACTCTGAAGATAGTAAAAGTTCAGCAGTTATTGGTGAAAGTGATGAATAGGTGGGACTGAGGAGTTGGGGGCAGAGAAAATACTTTGCCTGATACTCTGATGGTGGATGCAGGTCATTGCATATTTGTCAAAACCTGTAGAATGCCAGACACCAAGAACGAACTCTAATGTGAACTCTGTACTCTGGCTGACAATGACATGTCATTGTGGGTTCCATAGTTGTAACTAGTGTACTTGGAGATCTGGGATGGCGTGTTGGTAATGGGAGAGGCTATGCATGTGTTGGGTAAGAGGTGGAGGGGAAATCTCTTTCTGCTCACATCTGCTGCAAAGTTATAATTGCCCTAAAAGATAAAATCTTAAAAAGAAAACCAAATCACAGTTTCCCAATCTCTGTGTCTTCTTTGCACCCACAGGAATGAATCACACTGGAGTCTGTGGTAGTCATTCTCCGCTCTGAGCTGTCAGCTGCCCTTGGCCTTGGGGAGGCGCCTAGGTCTCACCTGTGTCTTCACATGGGATCTGCAGAAAGACATGATGACCAGCCCTGTGATGGAGCCACACAGGCAGGGGCGGTTCATAAATAGATGCCTGAAGCCACAACAAGCCCACAGATGTGTTTTATTCAGCACATTCCAAGGACTGGCACAATATTTCATTCTCTAGAGATACACATACAATTCTGGATTTCTGATTTCTTTTAAAAATAAGGAGACCTGACCGCACAGCAGCTGAATTCCTACAAGGCAGAGCTCTTGGCTGGGCTGAGTAAGTGTGTCCCTGACTGGGCAGAGCTATGTTCTCTTATTATCTGTCACCTAGACTTGGCCCAGTTGGCCTTGCTCCCCAAACCCATAAACTAGCCCCTGTGTTATTGTAGTTTGCTCAGTGTGTTGCTTGGCATCGGGACATTTGAGCTCCAACCTCTGCTCTAGAGGGGATGTCACCTCCCAGCAGGGGCCGGTGCTCCTGCTCAGACAGCCCCAGTATGCTAGCTGTTTGATAACTAGTCTTGTGAGTCTTTTAACTCCTGGGTTTTTCTTGGGAACTTGTCCCATGACATCTTGGGCATGATGTTTAAAGGAAGACATAAGGACTTAGGTGGTTTTTCTTCCTTTTCTTGGAACTGAAGGGAAAAGGGAGACTGCAGTTGGCAGCGCTTGGCTGGACACTCCTGGTAGAGGCAGGGCTTTCATTTTAGGACTAGATAATGATTTAGATTCTGGCTTGCTCACTCCTCCCATGGTATTTCCAGGGCTCCATATAGGCTCTGATCTTGGTGTACTGGGAACCACTCTCACCATGTCCTGGCCTTCCCCCATGGGCGCTGGACCACGAGCTCTAGGAGGGTGGGTAGTTTGTGATTCATCTTTGATTCCCTGGAGCCTGGCATGCAGGAGAGTCTTAAGAGATATTTGCTGAATCAAATGTGTAAATGGAGTAAAGGTGAAAAATAAGAGGAATGCTGATGGACAAGGGGAGAACACCCAGGGAGAAGGGACTGAGACCCTTGAGAGAGGAATCTGCAACAGAACACACAGGTGACACAGGACGCACCATGGAACTCACAAAGCTACTCATTGATCCACAGATGTTTAAGGGGTACCTGCTGGCACTGAATGGAATCCCTGGGCTCAGTGACGGGACAGAGGAAGCGCCTGGTTTGACCTACATAAAAGATCTGCAGGGGCAGGAAGTAGAATTTCTGCTAGGTGTGCAGTATGTCCCATGAAAGCCAGTGGTGCTGTCTTTAAATGGGCAGGAGTTAGAACAGTGACTTGACTTGGCAAACTTAAGAGTCTTAGTTTCCTCACCTGTAAAACTTGGAAAGTACCCACCTTCACAGTAATTGTGAAGATAGTTTGAGACATTTATGTGAAAGAACATGCACAGAGCTGGGCTTGTCCCAGCCTTTCCATGAACAATGGCTTGAAGACCATGACAGTGGCAGGGTGTAGGTCCCAACCACTTGGGAAAGATGCAAAACATTATCTAGGCCAAAGAGTGACTGCAAGGGGATGGAACCAAGAAAGCCTGAATACCTGCTGGATGAAGAGGCCCTGAGCAGAGCTTGCCTGTGTTTGGTTTCTCCATGGTGTGAGAAGGTCCAAGGGATCTGCTGTTCTGTGTCTGCTGCTAGCCCAGCTGGGCAGATGAAGTGAGAATTAAAGAAGCAGACAAGGAAAACACAAACAAGTCACAGCAGCTCCTGAAGGGGAGTTTGGACTTTTTGGCCACAGGAGGGAAGCTGTTGGGAAGGTCATAGACAGGTTGCCTGTGAGTATCCCAAGGCTGAAGTACCACAGGGGAAGAGCATGAGAAAGAGGAGATGCCTAAGAGTGGGATTCTGATGGTGCAGTATAAGATCTGGCATTGGGGATTGGTGGAGCCTGCAGGTCTAGTCTAGGCACCTTGCCATGGATGCACCTGTCAGGTGTTACTGACTGCTCATGGTACTGCTCAGTGGACTGCATGCAGGGCGGCCCTCACCACGAGGAGCTCTCGGGTCCTCTCCAGAGTTCATTCTCACTAATGCATGAGATCCCACAGCTGGAGTGGAATCCAGGGATAATCCTGCTGATCAGCAGCCATGTAATGTGCTCCTGCTGGCTGCTAATCTCTAACAATACCACCTCCTAAGTGCTCTCCGAGTAGAAGCTTTGCCTGGGCTGCTTCAGGACCCATTCTCATCTCTGACTGCTTCACTAAATTGACTGTGACTCCTTGGATGACAGTGCTGGCCTTAGGGCTGCCTGGATGAGGCATGTGAACAAGGGCCAGGGCTAGGGTTATCCTCTCATCCTTCCCACAATGATCTGTAGCATGTGGCATGCATGGTGTGGAAAATGAGGGAAACACCAAAGTCCAGCCTGTTACCTGTATCTGTGAACTCTGCAGAGACCTCTCCTGTCCCTCCACCCTTTCGGTGGATCCTGCCAACTGTCATCAGTGGGACCACTTCTTCCCTTGTTCCTGCCCCGAGGGAAGATGAACAAGTGTCTGCACCTGAATTCACTGTTTGCAAGCATCTTTCTCCACTCTGTAAAAGATGGCTTCCCTTCTACCCTTGTGTTCCAGCATTCTCAGAGACCTGCCAAACTTGGGGCGAGAGTAACCAGGCTGCCTGCTGGACAGATTCTTCTTCAGTGGCTTTCAAGACATCTCTCTACTGTCCCCATATTGAGTGTTGCATTTGGGGGCTGGGGTCTGACTCTCCTCTGTTTTGGACCCCGTGGCTTAGCGCTGAGGCTTGGCTGTTTCCTGCCCACTCTGGAAGCTTGATTACTGTGGTAGTTTTTCATGGTAAACACCTCCTTTCTCCTGTCCAGTTTCTCACTTCACCTGGACTATCCTGCCAGTCTTTGTGGGAAACACTGTAAGGATGCTGAAGTGGCCCTCCTGCCTTTCAAAATATTCTCAGAAATATAACTTCCAAGTCTCTGCTACTGTCTACAAGAAACAGCGCCCCTTCCAGTGCTCCAGAGATGCCACCACAGGTTGGGTGACATAGCCTTGAGCCCTGGGACATTTGCAGTGGGCCTTGAGAGAATTTTCCAATTCTCAGGCCTTGCTCCCTTTGTGGAAGAGGGTTGGGCTGCAGAGCTGATGTCCAGCCAGGTCTCTCCCCTACCTTCTCCAGGAACGGAGGTGTCTGAGGTGGCAGAGATAAGGCCTGGCACACTTCTTTTTGCCTGTCCACCATTTCTTCCTCCAGTGGTTGAGAGTACCCAGCCCTAGGGCAGCTGAGTAGCAACCCCAGGTGCCTGAGATAAGACACCTCATACTTTCTTTGTTCCAGACCTCTTTTGCTTTTAATTCACATGGCTATTAGAAAATTTGTCTTCTCCTCTCTGAGTCCATTTTTCCAACTGCATAATAAGGGGGTGGGGTGAGACTATCCGTAAGAACTTTTCTACCTCTCCAGGAACAATCATCACAAAACCATTAGTGTTAATTGAATATTTCCAGGTGGTTCGTGATTTATCTGCATTGTCTCATCAAACCTTACAATTATTTGCTAACTGTTGTCAGAGAGGAAAGGAAGGTGCAGAGATGTTAGGTAACCTGCCCAGGATCGCACAGCCGCCGCACAGCCAGGAAATGTTGGGGCCTGATTATAGGGCACAGGGATCGAGGGAGGAAGGTCTCTTGATCTTTCCAGCTGCTTGCTGAGCCCTGCTGCCGACAGAGGAATGCAATCAGCACATGTAACATAACACAGGCGGTTTTGAATGTCTCATCCTACTGTCAGTTAATGAATAGTCCATGGCCCTGACAGCAGACGCCATGCTGACCTGCATCCTGTTTTTGTCTTTTAAATGCTGAAGCTGGATCAGGTCCTACTGATCATACGGGAGACCCAGCATCCCCAGAACTGCAGTCCGTTGAGCTCCCTTTCAGGCAGTGCTTTATCTGTGACACCTTCAACATACGAAATGGCCCTTTTACCACAGGCAGTCGCTGGGGATTTTTTCTTAAATTAAGAATTTGATCCATTCCTTCAGTCCCCCTCCAGGGGTTACAGAGAGCAGAGAAAGTGATGCCTTGTGCTAATGTGCAGGTGTGGTGATGCATTTTGAAGGAGATCTTGACAATCTCCGGGAAAAAAGTCCCCAAATGACCCTCAGAAATATTAACTTGTGTGAGTGCTGAAGGGCCCAATGGCTCCGGAAGTCCAAAGCTTCTCTGTTTGGGGCTGGGGATATAGCTCAGTGGAATAAGCACCTGCCTAGCAAAGCTTCTCTGTTTGAGGGACTAATGACAAAGCGGAAGGGCACGCACATGCATGGATGTGTGTGTGTGCACTGTACACTCGCTCCTGTGCTTGTGTTGGGGGAGGTGGGGGCTCTGGGAGTGATCTATTTTGAGTGACTGCTCTGTCGGGGGCACTACACAGGAAGTCTAGAGGTCTGGTTTGTTTGGTGACCTTGGAGTTACCTTCACATGGCTGTTGTGAGACTTTGTCACTGTGGCTTACTTGAAAAGGTGCCCCAACCAGGTTAACCTGTTGGCTCTTACAGGCTAAGAGATCTGGCACTCTACCCTGATGAGGGCAGACCAGGGGAAGGCAGAGAGCAGGTCTTAGAGAGAGGATGGTAGGAAGTCAAACAAATGACAATTTTGTTGTAGCTTTGGTAAGTTCCTTGGCGTCTCTGTGCCTCAGTTTTCCCATGTAAAATGGGATAACAGTAGTCAATGCTATTGAGAAGCTTAAATAAATGCTTATCAAAGTGCCTGGAACATGACAAAACATTATTAACTTTTTTGATACATGAGTTTTATGGAAGTAGCACTTTTGTGTATTATTGAAGTGAATGGACTATTTTAAAGAGTAGTATTTGGTTTATAGAAAAATCAACCAGAAGGTGAGTAGAGTTCCTATATACGCCCACCCTGTCCAGCTATCCCCATTAGTGCTAGTGTGGTAAACAGTGAACCCACAGACACACTCGTTAGGTGAAGTCCTTAGCTTCTCTCTTGGTGTGGCACAGTCTATAGTTTCTGACAAATGAACCATGACATTAAGGTGCCATACGGACTAGTTTCACCGCCATAAAAATGCTCTGTGCTCCACCTGCTCCTCCTCCCCTCCTCCTTACCCCTGGCAACCACTGATCTGTGATCTCTATAGTTTCATCTATGGCAGAATGTCAGGGGTGGAATGCAGTGTGGAGACTTTCAGACTGGCTTCTCAACTGATCAGTACGCACTGAAGATTCTTCCATGTCTTCTCTTCGGTGCTGAGTACTATTCCATTGCATGGATGTGTCACAGTGAACTTGCGTTTGTTCCTTCACACCGGAGGACATCTTGGCTGCTCCAGGCTTTGGAGTTAGGAGTGACCTCCAGGCAAGTGACCTGGTTTGAGGATAAGGACTGGAGTGCCACAGCAGATGGCTCTCATTCTGCCTGTGCCACTAGCTGCAGGATCTCAGAAATCTGCTGAATCCTATGGACGGTCCCCTCTGACAACTGGGCTGTGCTAAGTCCCCAGTGCTGCCACATAGACTCCTGTGCAGCCATGGTGCTATGGAGACTCTCAGATCAGAGAACAGAGTGGTGCCTCCCAGGCAGATAGGGGGTACTGTCCTACACCAGGGAACTTCAGGGGTCCAGGCCCAAGGTGTCAGCTCCAGGCAGCAACAGTGGCCCTGGCCCTAGGCAGAGTGTAGAATTGTGGGGGCTTCACCCGCTCGCTTAGCTGTCCTGGCCTTGGAAGTGGGCACGTGGCCTGTGCTTACACCTATTGGACAGAATGTGATCTCACAGCCCCAACTCACTGCAAGGGAAGCTGGGAGATGTAGCCCTATAGCCTGATGTCTGGCTGTAATTCTAACTAGAGAATAAGAGGAGAATAGGGTTAGGTGGCAGTTGGCAGGCTCTGCTATGTAATAGAAACAACTTCAGAGGTTTGTGATGAGGATTAAATGAGGGGATTTGCATGAAGCCCTTCTTTTAGCGATTGGTCCATAATACACAATATGTGTTAGTTTGCTCTATGATTTTCTCTGGGAAGTAAAGGGAGATAGCATTTCTGAGCAGAGGGCCTATCTTAGTCTGGTTGGATGGCTGTGACAGAACACTGCACAGTGAGTGGCTTGTATACAATGGGGTTCAATTTCTTACAGTTCTGGAAGCCAGAAGTGAAGCTCAAGATGCTGCCTGACTCAGGGTGTGTTGAGGGCCAACTTCCTGGTTTATAGCTGGTGTCCTTTTCTCTCAAGGCAGAGGGGTGAGAGAGCGGTCTCTTTTACAAGGATGTGGCTCCCCTTTGTAAGAGCACCACATAACATCTGGGGCCTTTGGAATGATCTTGCTAGGCGGGTTTCATACCTCGTTGACCTCTGGAGACCCCTCCAGGCCTCCCAGAAACCCCTGATGAGGAGGGGTTGGAGGATCAGTGGTGGTCACCTAGCCAGGTTTTAGCCCCAGAGGTGTCCAACTTGCCCCATTTCACAGACTGGGCTCTAATGGAAGGGAAGAGCCTACCATTTAAAAAATTTAAAACTGCCAACATAGGGCAGTTTCTAAAAGCAATTTCCCACTCCACTCCCAGGAGCTCTCCTGGGCCCCGCTCTGCCTTGCCTCCTGGTTGGGTGGCTCAGGTGGCTCAGGGCTGGCTCCTGCTTCATCAGAGCCACTGAAGCGAAGACGACAGAACGGTTCTGAGGCTGCAGGCTGAAGTCCGCCTGGACCCCATCTCTGGCCACTCCTTGCCACCGCCCAAGGGGGATAAGGACTCCTTGATCTGACTGTCCTGCTCCTGGGCCCAGGCTGGCAGGCCTAGGCTCCTGAGCAGAAGGATGCATTAATCTCTCACCTGAGCTTGGGAAGACCTGCTCTCAAAGCCAGGACTCCTCCTGTGTGTCTGATATGCCTCCTCCTGTGATGCTGGTCGCATACCCTAGCCCAGCCTGTTCAGGTGGTTTGAATCTGGCTTTGTTGTCCTGAGTATTTGCTTTGTCTCTGCCTCCTGGCATCTGTGAAAGTGATGGACTGGCCTCTCTGTCATTTGTCCCAACCAGAGAGGCTATGGGCTCGGGGGTTGAGTACAGGCTGGCTCAGCAAGGCCCAGGTTCATATGCTGGCTCAGCCTGCTTGTGTGTGTGTGTGTGATCCCAAGGCTTCAGTCTCTTGTCTAGGACATGGGATAATAAGACCTCGCTCCAAGAGTTAGTGTGAAGGTTCAGCAAAGTCATCTGTATAAAGCCCTGAGTGACTTCTCAATAAGTGGCAACGAAAGCTGATGATTTGTGGGCCTGGTTGAGAGTTTTACACTACTGAAAAGTATATTTTAATAGAAATCTACTAAAATAGATTTTAACAAAACCTTGACAGATATAAATAAAAGTCTCAACCTTGTCGTGTCTCTCTGTATCCACTTATTTTGAGAGTTTCCACTTCTTTCTTTTTTGGCAGTACCAGAGGTCAAACTCAGGGCCACTGTACCGCTGTGCTACATCCCCAGCCCTTTTCATTTCTTGTTTTCAGATAGGGTCTTGCTAAGTGACTTAGGCTGGGTTTGAACTTGTGATCTTCCTGCCTCAGCCTCCTGGTAGCTGCGATTATAGGCATGTCACCATACCCAGTCAGAGGTGATACTTCTGGAATTATCTTGTGTAAGTTACAAACCCCTAGTGAAACCCACAGTAAAGGGACCTTGTCACATCATAAACTCACTGGCTGGTCCTGGCTTGAATTGAGTGAAGTTAATGGCCAGGGACTCTGTGGCCGGGAGGAGAGGAAGGTGTCCTTCCATAGAGCTGTGGGGACAGGAAGGACACTCATGCTTGCCTGCCCCTTTGCTGTGGGTCTCTGGGCAGACGCAGCCAGGCAGGCCTCAGCCTCCTCATTGCTCTTGCCTGTAGAATGGGATTGTGCATGTGATTTCCACATTTGGAAGGTGCTGCCTGTTGCCAGGATCTTCTGCCTGAGACCCAGGAGGCAGTGGCTCCTGCACAGCATGCCCTGCAGCTCGATATGGGGCTGGAAAAGCCAGGTAGACAGGTCCCAGGTCGGTCCAGGTGCTCTGCCGAGTGCCTGTGCTGTGCCCACCTGTGCCCCCTTGACCACCTGCTGGCCCTGGGACAGCGGCCCCACCCCCACCGTGCTCTTCCTCCTGTCATCCCCGGCACTCTGCGCCTTTCACCCAGATTTGGTTTCCAGAGCTGCTGCAAGTGCTGTCTCCCATGAAGCCTTGCCTGTGCCCCCGCCTCAGGCTCCATGCTGGAGTGGCTTTTCTCTTCCGTGCATTCCCAGGGACTTCGGGCTATGTAACCTTAGACCTATGTATTTAATCACTATGTTATGAGAGGCATGCCTACTTACTTTAAAAGCTGGGCACAATAAGGATTTATAGAAAAACTGTGCTCTTTTCCCGTCTTCTGCCTTTCTAGTACTCTTTCTGCCCCCAGCACCCCTGTGAAGGGTTTGAGGTGCTGTATATGTGCACACACACACACACACACACACACACACACAGAGTGGCAGATGGCTTCTGGCAGGGCTCCCAAAGATGCCCCCCATGATCATCCCCAGCGGGGTTCCCTTGAGAGTAGCCTGGATATGGTGACTCAACTCAATTCTAATGATTCTAATCTTTTTTTTTTTTTTTTTTTGCGGTACTGGGGATCGAACTCAGGACCCCGCGCTTGCTAGGCAGGCGCTTATTCCACTGAGCTATATCCCCAGCCCCAAACTCCTGACTCAATTCTAATGAGTAGAAGATGGCAAAACTGATAGGATGCCATAAGGTCAAAAGAAACTGACCTCGGTTGTCTTGGTCTCTCCTTGGCCCTTCCCAGGGGCTTTCTCTGATAAACAGGCTGCTTGGAGAAGAACGGGCTGGCCACCAGTCCTGCACTGGTGAGGAGCTGAGGACGTGCATCCAGAAGCCCCAAGGAACAACTCCTGCTAACAATCTGAGCCTCACTGTTGGGCTTTTAGATGGCTACAGCCTGTGCAAGCCCGTGGGCCGGGGACCCCGCTGAGCTGAGCAGCTAGGTTCCCCACCTGTGGAGATGGGATAGTAAACATGCGCTGCTCCCAGCCGGGCAGCTCTGGGTAATTTGTTACGAAGCAGTGGATGACCAACACACTTTAAACGCTGCTGCTTCCCTTTGGAGGGTGGATTCACAATAGTAGGACTGAATAATCAGCAGGTGTGGGCATTCCAGGTGGTAAAAGATGGGGCTGTATTGTTCTCCAAGCATTCAGCGATACCTGTTCCTGCCAGTCCAGGCTGTCACAACTTCATCAGAACTGCATATCTTTTTGTTGTTTTGCATAAAGATTTTGCTAATCCAGAGGGTGAAAACAGCACCTCAGGTTTGTCAGTTTGCATCATTTTCTTAACTACAGGGGAAGTTGAGCATTTTCTGTACAGGCAAACACTAGTTTTTTCTTCAGATGTATTTCTTTATTGTTTGCCTTTGTAAGGTGCCACAGTACAGATACATAACTAAAATAGACATATGATATGGGCCTTGCCTTCAAAGAACCCACAGCTTAATTAACACAAAAATATACAAAGTAGCACAGGTGCTAAAGTATACATGTGCACCCGGAGTTCTGGGAAAAGAGACCAGAATTTCCCATGGTTACTTGAGAAGATACACAGAGAAGGAAGGACTTGAAAAGGGCATTGAAGGTAGTAGAGGAGTTTGTCAGGAATATAGCATGCGTAAAGACCCAGAGGCAGGAGCAGGTCAATGCTCAATCATAGCTGGACTAGAGAAGGCAGATCAGTGGGGCTGGAGCAGAGGTGGAACATAGCATGTCAGTTGTGTCCGCCTGTTGTCAGACCTGGGCTTTGCTCAGGCATATGGACCCCATCACGCAGGCAGCAGGGAACCTTTGGGGATTTTCGACTGAAGAGTGACGTGGCCGATTGACAGGACTCTGATATGTCTGGGCACGTGCCATGTCTCTCTGACCCTCTGGGGCTCTGCATCAAGTTCACCTCTCTGACCACACCTGGGCGTTGGTGCAGACCTGTGGGCCACACGAGGAGGTGGGCCCTGTTTCTGGGAGGAGACTGGCCAATCTGGGCTGAGGCCATCGGCGTGGCTGAGTTAAGAGCCGTATGCTGGGACTGGAAGGGTTCTGGAAGCCAGAGGAGGTGTCCTGGCCTCAAGGAATGCTCAAGGGCTGTGAAACTTTCCTGGGGGTCCTGGTCACATAGGGTCCCCTGGACAGAGCCCTGTTGGACTGTCCTTGCTGCTTCCCACGTGCACAGACTAGTTCTCTCCTCAGAGAGCCTTAGGGACTTGGGCTCTGCCCACCGGCAGACCACAAGCTTCCTCCACCCTCTCCTCTGACCCTGCAGGGTCATTGTGGGGGTGAGCCCCCCTCTCCTTGGTGTGTTGTTAAAGAGGATCCATGTTCTCAGGGAGGAGGGGATGAGGTGACAGGGCGCCACCTATTTCTCATGGGCAAAGATCCTCCCCTGACAAGTATGGTTCTTTCCCCTGGATGTGAATCCAATCGATTTTCCCTCCATCATAATCCCGCAGGCACCACCAGCCTCCTGGCTGATGGACCCCAGGGGCTCCTATGGTTAGCAGGATGGCCCATGGCGGTGGCTGGGCCAGTGACCCACCTGCAACAGGTGTAGGATGATTGTGCCAATAGTAGTACAAGCTGTCATGGCTTGAAAGGCTGCTCCATGTGGCAGGCACTGTGCTAAGAGCTTGTATGACCTGGTCCAGTCAGCTCAACAGTCCTGGGGCTGTAGGTTTACCATCAGCTCTCCCATTTTATGGATGAGGAAAGAGGAGGAGAGAGGTTAAGAATGAGGCTAAGGCCACACTGCTGCTAGGAAGTGGTTTGGAACTGGTGTTAGGGACATTAAATTGTCCCTCCTTCCACAGGTAGCCAGGGGCCCCCAGTATCACCTCAAAGCTTTAGCCAACTCACACCCACCGTGGTGGGCTCCCATCTGGGGCCTGGAAGGGATTCATTTTCCGATGACACCAAACCAGCCACTGTTACAGTGTCTCTCATGAGACTGCCCTCTCAGGAACCAGGGGCTAGGGTGCTAGGCCTGTGTTCCATCCGGAGAGGGGCTCGGGGTGGTCTGACACGCAGCTTTGCTGAGCTAATTCTCAGCCACGGGCAGGGTGGGCTTGTGATCCCAAGGTGTGAATGAGCGTGAGACCCCAAGGTGAAGTGGGAGCCTGGGGGAGTGGACAGAGCAGGAGGACAGGGTCAGGGTCCATCTGTAGTGATGGCCGGGGCTCTGTCCCGGGTAGCGGGCCGCTCCTGAGGGCTTAAAGACCTGGGTCAGGAGGAGACGCACAGTGTGCAAAGACAGCTGGCATTTTTGTTTTCATCTGTTCCTGGTTTAGCTTTTCTTCTTCTTTTTCCTCCTCTTCTTTTTTAAACATGGAAATAGCATTATTATTTTTCTGAACATGAAACTCATGCTCTTTGTAAAAAAATCAGATGTATAAAAGTTTAAAGATAAACATAAAAATAGTCTATAATTCCCACCATCCAGAAATAGACCCTGGGATACGTTGGTGAATAGCTACTAAGACTTTTTTCTGTTTTTATAGAATGCAGTCGGATTAGAAAGACTGGGTTCCATCCTGCTTTTTTCACAAAGAACCACATGTCTCAGCAGCACCTGTGACTCTGGTCATTGCGTGTACTTCCACTTTTCCTTTGTTTTTTTTTTTTGTTGTTGTTCTGTGAGACGGTCTCACTAAGTTGCCCAGGCTGGCCTCAAACTCATGATCCTCCTGTCTCTCAGACTTCCAAGTAGCTGGGATTACAGGTGTGTACTATTATGTCTGGGTACTCTGGGATGGCGGGGGATGCTGAAGGTACTGCTTGCGTAGGTAGCAGTGCTCAGGGTGCTGGACAGAGCTTGTTCGGGTAACTTGACATTGCAGATGAAAACAAGTCCCTGGTGCATGGGAGAATGAGATGCCAGACTTCCGTCCATCCATCAAGTATAATACATCCATCCCATACGTCAGGCTCAGTGCCCTGCACTGGAGACATGAGATGGAATGAATCATGGTCCACACTGACTGGGGACAGAGAGGGAAAGACTGTGACCTTCTGAGGTGTTTGGAGGAGGACGTTTGATCAAGGACAGATTGCAGAGTGGAGAAGGGTAGGGCCGGACCCTCCAGACTGGAAGAATAGGCAATGGCAACAGTTAGGTGGAAAAGCAGAACACATGATTAACGTATGGGTAAGAAGCGGCGAGGAGGTGGATGGAAATTAATCGCTGGCTAGGAGGAGGTCTTGAAGGGCTCTGAATGCCTTGTAAAGGGACTTAGTTTATGGGTCTCTGGGAGCCTTGGAAAGACTGGAGCAGGCAAAAGTGTGATCCAACAAGGACCCCTGTAACCACTCATCTGAAAGATGGTCAGAGAGGAGAATCTGAGGCTAGGAGAGCAGGCAGAGAGAGAGAGAGAGAGAGAGAGAGAGAGAGAGAGAGAGAGAGAGGGAAGGATCAAAGCCAAGCACTGGCATTGGGGGTGGAGATCACAGAGACCATTGTGTGAGACAGCGGGACTGGCTTTGGGGGCTGCGGATCTTTGGCTGTCAAGGGAAGGGGCTGTCTGAGCTGACACAGAGAAGGGGTGAACTGAGAGGCAGACACGGCAGTGAGGTTTGCTGCACCCTCCTGTGCAGCCAAGGGCAGGAGTTAGCAGTGATCCATCTCGTCTGTATTTTGCTTTTCGATTCTCATAGCCTCAGAGGGACCTTGGAGATCACTCTGCCAACTCCGTTATTTTATGGACAAGGAAACATAGCCAGAGAGGGGAATGATGGTTCCAAGGTCACACAGCAACTCTCTGGACAAACTGGGCCCACAGCCCAGGTGCCATGACCCGTGATTCCTAGGACAGGCTGGGCCCACCCTGTCAGGTGCCACAACACTGTGTGATGGTAGCCATGGGTTCCATCTGGCGCCAGACACACCCGGCTTGGGATTTGGGCTCTGCTACTTCCTAGTTGGCCACCCGGGCATGTGCCTCCATCCCTCTGAGCTCCCCTTTCCCGGTCCATTTATGGGATGGCGACTAACACTTGTCAACTGACGGGGATGGGTGGGAAGGTGTTCGGCTGTGGCAGGCACAGGAGAAATGCACCCTACCCAATGCCTCTCTCCCCTTCCCTGCTGTAAGCTCAGGCTCATATCCTAGCCCCTCATCCCTTGGTGTCTTCTCACTTTTAACCAAGATCTTTCCGCTTTTCTCAAACTTAGCACTGTGCCCCATTGAGCAATTCCTTCACTTCTTTGGGACTCACTCAGGGCTCTTACCTTGAAATGAGGAAAGCAATTCCTCCTTGCCAGGGTTGTGGGGGAATGAGAGACCATACTGGCGGGCAGGCAGCTTGGCATCTGGCCATGGCACATGCTTCAGCCTGGCAGTTGGCTCTGCAGAGTGCCCCATTTGACTTTCCAGGAGGCCTAGGAGGACCCGGGTACCCTGGACGGGGCCCTTTGCATCACAAACATTAGCAAGCTGAGCTTGGCATTTTGAGGGCCCCTCCAGGATGCCCTGGAGCAGTTGGAAAGGCTGGTTTGAAAGAACATTCTCCTATTTGCCGTGTCTCTTTTTAACTCATTTTGCTTTGATTTCTCCATTTGCTAGTAACCCTGTATGAGTTACCTGCTCTGTGATCTGTACATTAAATATGACCGTTCTGTGTGAGGGGGAGGAGGCTGTGTTTATTCATGCTTTTCTCTTCCTAATTATGAAAACAGGGCATTTCATATCCTTTGGACTATTATGTAAACTATCATTCTTTCCGAATAACTAGAACTGAGAGGGACTTTAGGGTGGTACTGGGCTTTCTAGATTCCTGGTCATCATGTATGAACTTGATAAGCTGGATTGACCGCTGCTGTTTTCGGGGCTTCAAAGAGCAATCTACCATCTCACACTGAGAACAAAAGAACAAAAGTGGAAGCCCTTAGCTTGGTTCATTTTCAGGGCCTTTGCATGTGCTTTTCCCTCTGCTAGGAATGCTGTTCACCCTGATAATCCTATGTGCTTCTTTATTTCTTAGCAAATATTATTAATGATGTTCTGAATTATCAATTTGATGTATAAATAGTAAATATTTCTTTGTCGGAGAGGCTTTCCTCACAGCCTTATCTAAAGCCCCCCCCCACTTACCCTGGTTTACCATCGCTCATGATTCTTATCACTACTGTCATGTGGTTACGTGTTGATTTATTGTCTGTCCGCTAGATGCTAAGATCCCCCAGTGCAGGGATGGCATCTGGTTTTGCTCCTGTGATATTATCTATACCCTGGCTGATGCCTGCTGCACAGATGATGGGCAGGAAGTGGCTGTTGTAGAAATGCTCAGCTGCAGGAGTGGGGGTTGAGCTGCTGCGGGGCCCTGGGAAAGGCCCTGGGCAGTAGCTGTTGAGGAGGCCTTGGGCTGTGGTGATTTCTCATGGAAGCATTTCCCCACCAATTGATGGGGCCTAGAAAGATGGGGAGGTGCCAGGTCACTCCTGCTTTGGCCCTGCCATGGACATACTGTGGGGCTGCTGTTCAAGTGTGACGTGGTAGGAGTCGGCACAAGGGGTACAGCCCCCCACCCCTCTGCCCATCCGAGATGCTGCCACAACTGTGGGCCTTGGGGGTCACCTCTGCCCTCCCTCCCCTCACTTTTCATATGATGGTGCCCCCCATGGACTGCTGGCTCTGTGCCAGTCTCATGTCTCAGTGCTGTCACTGGCAGTCACTTGCATAATCCTCATGACATTCTTTTGAGCTGGGCACGGACAGCATCTCCACTCACAGAGGAGAAACCCAAGGTGTGAGCCCATGAGGTCGCATGGTTAATAATGGAAGAACTGGGATTTGAGCCCAGGTAGCTCTGGCTCTAGGAGCCCAGGGCTCAACCACTGTGTTAGGGTAAGAGGTAGGAGGGCTCTGGCCTACACCCATCCATCCTTTTGGAGCAGCTGGGCGGAACTTGGCCTCTTAGTTATGGGACTTGGGTAGGGTGGGAAGTAAAGAGTAGAAAGTCTTGAATCAGCCTGGTCTGGATTCGGGTCCTGCCTCCAGCTGACCTTTCAGCAGTTCACTCCAGGATTCCCTTGGCCCCGAAGCCTGGGAGCAGAGCACCGGCCCTGACAGCAGTGGCTGCTGAGGATGAAGCCGTTGTCATCCATGGTCCCTGTGGCCACTCTTCGTCCCTTGAGCCTTACCAGAAGGAACAGTGGGTAGCACCCACCCTAGCCCTTTCTGCCTTAAACCTCTGAGGCTGGGAGAGGCGATGGCGAGCCACAGTGGCTTATTTGGGAGATAGTAGAATTGCGGTCACCTGACTCTAAGCCCTGACCTGAAACACCTGCTTGACCTTGTGTTTTCAAGCCACCAGTTACAAGCACCTTAAAGAATCTCAAAGTCTTCTCCCACCTGTCTTCAGGGCCTCCTTGCCTCTGATGGCTGGCTTGGGGCACCTGGCAGTACCTTGCTGTGGAAGGAGGGTGGTGCTTAGGGCTAGAGCATCGGACAGATGTGGGCTGTAGTACCTGCGTGCTGGTGACGCTGGGCAAGTTCCTCAGCATCTCTGAGTCCTTATTTCTCTATCTCACAAACTGCTTGGCTTTTTAAAGAGTTGTTGCAAAGATTTTTTTTTTCCCTTTGGTGATAAAGTAAGTCAAAGCTTTTCAAACTTTTCCACCAAAGCAAAACTGAACTGCAAAAGAGTAAACACGTACCCCGGGGGGCTGAGGGTACAGCTTAAAGCAGCCTGCCACACAGCTCAGAATTTATTTGAAGTCTTCCCACAGCTTAAAAATTCATGTGAATTTTGCATGCAGCTCCATAATGTATCTGTGTTCTTTCTTTGAACATGGGGACAGTGTTTTAAGTCACTTACCACTGGGCAATTTCCACACCAGCAGGATGGGCCACATTTGGCATGTGGCTCACATTGTTTCTGGCACATGGTTGCAAGTCCCCAGGGGTTGTGTGTATCCAGTTTAAGAAGCATTCATGTGAGTAGAAGGCTGGAGAAAGAGCAAAAAAATGCTACATATAGATTGGCGAGTTTTAATGTGAGTGTTGGCAGTCTTGGGAACACATCTGCCAGTGAGCAAGAGGGACGGAGAGAAGAGGAGGGGAAAGGCAAGCAGAGATGGCGGAACAGCACTGGGGCAGAGGCAGGTGGTGGCCGGGCAGGGAATGCAAATCCCGGATGGGCCAGGCTCCCCTTACACTTCTGTTGGAGCAACTGTGCAGAAATTAGGCAGTGAGGCGCGGCCCAGGACACTTGTCAGCAGGCCCTGGGGCTTGACTCTGCTTGGTGCTGTTGAGAGCACTTGTCATCTGCTGCTAGGAACAAGGACCCTTGATACCACTGAAAAAGCTGCTGGCCACTGATGTCCCAGCAAATGACATATTCACTGACTCTTTTGGCTTAGGGTGGCTTTTCTGTAAACCACCCCACCCCACTATCCCCCCAGTGTGTGTGGGCTCCTATATTTTTTGCATGGCCACAGGGCCTTGCATGTGTTCCTTTCAGCAACCTCCCCAAGTCTGCCTTCTTCTGAGGTCCTTCATGTCTGTCAACACTCACTGGATGACTATGGCAGTGTTTCAGAATTCCTGGGCAGGGGTGGTGGTGCAGATTGGGCCCCAATGTGACCTGGGGTGTAGGCGCAAACCTTCCTAGTCTCCCCATCTTCTTAGCATCTTTTTAAAATTGCTAGCCTCCCATGCAGAAATGTGAATACTTCACAATATTACAAAGTATCTGAAAGCAAATATTTCCCAGGAACTGCGGGAGCGCAAGCAAATACCTTCCTTTCTTCCTCCCTTAGTTCTGGGTGAAAGCAGATGATGAGTTACCCTTTTCACAATGAGTGTTCAGTGGATTTTTGGCTACATTATTCGGAGCAAATATAAACAGGGTAAGTTAAAGGCATGGATTATTGCAAAATAAAATTGGGATACATGAAGCTTAAAAGTCTTAATTTTAAACTACTCCTCACAATAGGCTAGAAACTTGATCCTCCATAATTCTTTGCAAACAGCGTTTGCATTTTATTATTGAATGTGTCTTCTATTGGCCTGTGATGAGATTTGGCTCATGTTTTTGCATAAATATAATAAAAGGAGGCTTCCCAGTGAACACAGCATTAGGAAATAGTGTTTACTTATTTCTCTCAAGTCTAAAGAGTGTGAACTGGAATTTTTTTTGTTTCAGTAACTTTTTTAAAACACAAAGACTGTGTATTGTTTCTTTCCACAAAGAACCCAAAGCAATCTGGGGACGATTATGGGTTTGATTTCTCCCTGGGAGAGCACAGGCCCATACTGCAAATGTGCCAGGGAGTAAACAAGGCTCCATGCTGCCCAGATGGGCTATGGACATGATGTGGACGTGACTGTGGGCTGGGTTCTGGGTGCAGGAAAACAGTAAGTGTTCCCTGGGACAGGCTCTTCCAGTCCCTGGAAGGGAGGACATTGTGGAACTGAGGCTGAGGAGGAATGGCTGGAAGAACGGAAGAGACACTGTGAGTGATGGGCAGGGCAGCTGCTCACCTGGGGTTGGCTGTGGAACCTCAGAGGCTCCTTTGGGTCTGGAGCAAGTAGCAGGCTGTGAAGAGATACCAAGAGCCTGGAGTTGGCCAGAGTTGGGCCAGATCAGAAGCCTTTCTCTGCCCCTTCTGACAGCTCTTTGACCATGTGCACAGACTTCTTTTTGGGCCTCAGTCTTCTTGCCTGCAAGATGGGATAATGATAGGACTTACTCTGAAAGATCATTGGGATATTTACTATAAAGAAAATGGTATCAAGCACTTGCCTGGTCCAAGTTTGCCCTCGAGGGGTGTTTGGTTAAGCTGAGCAGCAGTGTCCAGGTTTGGAAGGATCTGGTAGTTCTATAGTTCTCAGTCTGTTCAACACTGGAGTGAGTTCTGAATGTCTGTTTTGATTATAACTAAAGCTCCTGGAGGGTTGGAGCAGTTTCAGCCAGCTTAGGTACCTCAGATGCTCAGCATGTGTGTTTTGAGCCATACTGAATTGAATTGCTCCTATAAACTGGTGATCTGTACTCTCTCAGGTGTTTTTCCTTTGTCAGGTTGTTTCTACCAGGAGCAAGGCTCATTCTCTACAGTCCCACCTGCAGGGTTTTCTCACTTGAGCACTCTTCCTGCAATATACACTCATGGACACCAGGTGGCAGTAATGCCACAGCCTCTTCTGGGAGCCCCTACAGAGCAAAGAGGATTTCCATTCCTGGGAGACATTTGAAAATGAATTTCTATTTATTAAACCAGTTCAATAAGATTAACCTACTTACCACTCCCAACTTTAAGCGTGGCAAGCATCACAGCGGCTAATGAGACAAAATACAAAGTGTTTGGTACACTCAATTATCTTTTCTTAACTAATCCCTAAAGAGCGTCTAATCCCCTGCTCCTGTTCTTCAGGGAAGGAAGGCTTTTCTTAACGCTTAGGTTTGTTCTGCGTGTTCCCTTACTCCCCAGAGTTCTCTTTGGCTCTATCTCCCAGTCACTCATTCAGCCTCTGGTACAGGGGGATCTGTGGTGGCCCTAGGCCAGGGATCCTCGTAGTCTGGGGAGGATCTAGAAAC
Organism: Dinomys branickii; assembly: GCA_004027595.1. NCBI lineage: Eukaryota > Metazoa > Chordata > Mammalia > Rodentia > Dinomyidae > Dinomys > Dinomys branickii. Next base: position 40,995 of record PVLD010009498.1, on the reverse strand, counting down.
AAAGCAGGAGGTCACAAACCCAAATACCCACAGTCCAGACAGGTAACAGGGTGCAGAAAATGGGTCTGGGTAGAAATATAGGGAGTTGGGGGGGGTCAGGAGTCTGGAGACTCAAGCTCTGTGTGAGACTTGGGAGCAGCAACCCACTCAGCGCTGCCTGCTTGTTACCAGATTGGCATGTGTCCTGGCATCCCCAGGTTTTCTTATTCCTTAAAATAAATTCAATATTTAGATTTTAAAATATAAAATTTTTGAGTTTAAAATTCTGGGCCAGATTTGGCCATTGGGCTGAGCTAGAGACTGTGAAAGGCAGAGGTAGCATCCAATGTGAGAACAGGAGGGGGCTGAATCAGGGACTGTGGGAGCCCAGAGGAGGAAGCCCCCGCTCTGCCCCATGTATGAGTGGCTCATTCAGCATTCAGGCAGTGAGTGTTCATTGCATTCTTGTCATGTGCAGAATTGTGCACCAAACGCTGGGGCTTCCGGGATGATCAAGGTAAGCACAGTCCCTGGCTTCATGGAGTGTGGGCAGCCTCATCAGGGAGACACATACAGAGTGTGTCATGGTTCACATGTAAGTTGTTCAGTGTTACACAGGGGCAGGAGTGCAGTGATAGTCCGGGGGTGAGCCAGGGACAGCTTCCCTGAGGAAGTGATGTTTGTTGTGAGCTCTGACAGATAAATAGGGGTTCAATTTGTCCATTGCCGGGTCATTCCCTTTTTCCTCTAGAGGTGAACTAAACGCTCACTGGGGAGGCACTGAGTTCTTCTTCAGCCCAGGTCATGATCAAGAGAAGGAGCCATTGGTCAGGAAGGAGGCCCTGATGGACGAGGTCTGAATCTTTCCTTCCCACATAGTTGTAGGATGGAGCAGACATCTGCTGGGGTGAGGTGAGGGAGAGAGAGGCATCTCCTCCAACTTGGGCCTTGTGCAGAAGCATGGTGCTCAGGCTGGCAGTGGGAGGCCCTGGGCCAGGCCAGGAAGGGCAAGTGGCTCCTCTGAAGAGCAGTGGAAGTGTCCCAGCCAGTGATTTGGGAAGGAGGATCTGGGTAGAGTATGGAGGTGTAGGACCCTGGCTCAGGGGCCAAGGAGATCCCAGGTCCCATTTCTGATGCCTCAGGCTGAAAGTCAAGGCCTCCAGAGTAAGAAGGGAGCTCAGGGACCACAGTTATGCAGAAGGCTTGGAAGTCCGCACACAACTGCCCAATGTCTGATCCATAGGGGAAGCTTCCTAAGATTTGGTCCCTATTCTGTTTTCCCACTGTGGCCTTGAGCAAAACTGCTCCACTGGCTGAGCCTGGGCATATTCCTGGGGAGATGGGCATGATGGATTCCGCCTGAGGGGGTGGGTGATTTTTTTTTTTTTTTTTGGTATCAGGAATCAACCTCATGACCTCAGGCTTGCCAGGTAAGTGCTTATGCTGCTGAGCTATATCCCCGGCCTGGGGTGGGTGATTTAACGGCCCCTTGGGAATAGGGGCTGGCATGGTGTCTGGTCCCTAAATCTGAGCTCCTCTTTTCTGTCCCACTCTGCCATGCCCAGGGGCACCCCTGTCCTCTAGATCATTGGTCCTGCTGCTGCTCCTGGCTGCTTTTCCTCTTTCCTCACAGTCTCCTCTGGCCCGCACCCCGACCACTCCCCTTTGCACAGCTCTCTTTAAGAAAAACAACTAAACATTTGAGAGAAGACCCTATTTCAAAATAAAACATTAAATAAAATGGGCTGGGAATGCAGCCCAGTGCCGAGGCTCTGGGTTCAATTCCCAGTATTTCTCTCTCTCTCTCTCTCTCTCTCTCTCTCTCTCTCTCTCTCACACACACACACACACACACACACACACACACACACAGAGTCACTGTCACAGTCTGTCCGGCACAGGCTGTCCAGGACAGGGGCCAGGGCAGGGAGATTGGCCCCTGGCGCCAGCACTCCCCACTGTGTAACCTTGGACATGACAACACAGAGGAGAGGTAACACTTCTCAAATGCCACGATTTTGATTTCGTGGAATGTTTTGTGATCGGAACACAAAGATCAGGAGGATTGCTCGGTGCTTTACTACTCTTTTTCTTTTCTAAGTAGAGGACTTGGCAGCTGCTGCTGAACCAACTGTTTAACGAACTAGTGTGGGCTCCATCAGTCAGCGGACAAGGATGCTAGCGGCGCCTTCAGCTCAGCTGCTTTGAGGCTCTCGGGTGAGAGGCAAGCGCAGGAGGCGTTCTTACTTGAATCTACCTTCAAGGTGCCTCCTTGAAGGCAGGCAGTAGTTCCAATGGGGTTCACTGCCTGTTGGTTGAAGGACCTGGAGCACCTGGCTGCCCAGCCCTGACCCTGACCATCTGATGTTATACACTCAGAGATCTCATGTAGGGACTCAATAACCTGTTGGTTATGACTGTGACTTGTCACAAAGTTAGATCATGTATGTGAAACTCATAACATCCCTGACAGAGGAAGGGATTGATCCATGGTAGCCACCCATAACAAGCACAGTCATAATCATAATAAAAATGCGCATAATGGCTTAACAGCCACAGAGTGGGTCTTAGTAAAGAGTTTTACAAATCCAGGGAGATTCTGACTGTAAGCCATTTGCCAAAGGGCCTGGTGCCTGCAAAATATTGCACCTAATGTCAGTGTTGCTGCCTGGACAAGCACCGAAAAAGGTGGTTGTGAAGTGCTTGGCACAGGGGTAGGCACTGAGCGCACAGTTTTTTCCATTTTCCTCCAGCATCAGAGGACCAACAAGCCCCAGGCTGTGATTGTCCCTTTTAGTAGCTTCTGGCCATGAGGTGGCCACCCCTTCTCACCCCCCGGGCTGCCCACAAACTCCTCTGAGCTCTGGTGTCCGAGCTCTGGTTCCCAAGCGCTGCTGGATGGCCTCCATAGCACCGCTCACCTTCCTCCGGGTGGCCCCAGGGTGGCCTCACTTCTCTCATGCTAAGGCTGTCCTCACGTGGGTGTGGTTCTTATAGTCCTTGTCCTTAACCCAGAACTTTGCGCTCTTTCTCATGCATCCCCATCCTGAGGCCTCTGGGGGGTCTCTGGCCACTGATGCCTTCTGCCCTCATCTGTAGCCCCCAGCTCAGGGTGAATCCCCTGTCTCTCTCCCAGGTGTCAGGGCCACCTTGGTGACCTGTGGGCTGTGCTGAGGCCTCAGGGGATTCACGGATGCGGTCACCAGTGGACTCTGGAGAAGACTCGGATCTGTTCCTCTCTGGGCAAACACACTGTTATGGTTCATGTTTAGATGCCCTCGTGTGGCCATAGGTGGGGCTTTTTCAGAGGTGGCTGGATCTAGAGTGTGTGATGCTGGGATTAAGGGTATGTAGTTCACTGGTTGGTTTGGCATCTGCCCTAAGCCCAGCAGCCTAGATAGAGCATAAAAGGGGCAGAAAGAAGCTGCTAAGGTAGCTTCCACTTGCTTCTTCACTACTTTGTTGCTTTGCTGTCTTCTCCCTGACATGAGCTATTTCTCCTCTGCGATGTTCCTCTGCCATGCCACCCTGCCTTGGAGCCAGCTCATTATGGACAGAAACTTCCACAAACTGTGAGCAGAACAAACCTTTCCTTCCTTAACTTTAGGTGTTGGATATTTTCAGCAACAAGAAAATTAACTGAAACATACATGAATGCTCACACACACACACACACACACACACTCACATACACTCCACCACCATGCACAAGAATTCAAGCATGCCAAACACCCACACCTCCCCCCCCCCCCCCCACACCCAGGCCCTCCTCCAAGTCCCCACATATATAGTTCCTCAGGCAAAGTTCCTCCCAGGCACTCCACACCTGCCTCCCCACAACTATTCTTGCATTGTAGAAGCTCCAGGAATCTGGACACACACCTGAACCCTCAGCCCTGCTGGGGCTTATCGCTCTGCACACAGTGCACGCATCCATACCCTCACCCTTGCTCACAGAGACACGCCTGAAAACCTACGGATACCCAGGAACCCTGTGCCTGCAAGCCCACCTATGTATGAACCCCACATCCACCCCAAACTCATGCACCGTGGCACGTCCCCTGCTCCTGCCTGCAACCCTGTCCACACATGGCTGGCCCTCACAGGGCCCTGAAAGAGCGCTTATAAACACGCTCTCGCCTGTGATGGAGTGCTTCCTTTAGGCCTCTTCGGCTTGTAACAGATTAAAGGCGAACAGGCATTTGTCACGGGGAAGTGTACCCAGTTGCACTGGAAAATGGACTTTTCGATGAGCGTGAGAGCTTGAACCTGTCACAGAGGGGAGAGTCTGTGTTATCGCAGCCTGCCGGGGCGCGGTGGCCATTGCAGGCTTATCGGCCGTGGCAGGCATCACCTCCAACTGAAAGGATCCCATTACGGTAAGTAATGGCTTAATCACAGCCAGTTTGTAATGGAGATGACCTCTCCGCATTCGGCTGGCCTCCTCCGATGGATGGCGCCTCTCCACACCGTGACTAACAGCACCCACTCTCTTCTGCTCCCCTGCTAAGGGCCACAGGCCCAACTGGGACACAGATCCTGACAGCTCGGGGTGGGGGAGGCTGCATGCAGGGGAGGAGGCCAAGGGCAGTGAGAGAAGGACAGAAGGACCGGTGCCAACACCAACCTGCTCAACTGTCTCAGGAGGGGGGAAAATGGAGGCTGGGGAGGGCAGAAGCCACACCACCCTGTCTTGCATTTTAAAACGGAGTAATAGGGGCTGGGGATATAGCTCAGTGGAATAAGCGCTTGCCTAGCAAGCGCAGGGTCCTGAGTTCGATCCCCAGTACCGCCAAAAAAAAAAACAAAAACGGAGTAATAACGATAGTGAGAATGTCCTCTGGATGTGTTTGCATTTTTCTAGGCCTCATCTTGCTCCCGGCTCAGGAGTCAAGGTATTATGTCCCCATTTTACAGGTGAGGAAACCGAGACTCAGAAAGAATAAGGGACCAGCTCAAGGTCAGGCAGGAGGTAAATGACAGGCTGGGGCTCAAGCTTCTGGCTGGGTGCCTCAGCAGTCAGCATGTTTGGCCTTAATGTAGAGAACTTCCCATTAACTTTTGGGTAGACTGACACTTTCTCCCCACCCTGAAGCAGTCTTCTTCAGGAAGATGCCCACATGCTAGGAAACTTCCATCTTCTGCCTGGAAGCTATGTGTGTGCCATCTGCAGCCGGCCACTGTGGGGCTGAGGGTCCCTTCAGCCTCAGCTCAAGGCCCTTGGCAAGGACAAGAAGCTGTCTTGGCCGGGCCCCTGACCGTGTGTCCTTGCAGTCATCTGGGAGGTGGTGGGTTTTAGGCTACAAGCTGATGGTACTGTCCCTTCCTCTCCACACTGGGCTCCCCCAGTCACTGGGCACCTGTCCAGCACAGGGCATCCTAGGATATTAGGAGCGAATTAAAGAACTCTTTTCTCCTCTGCTTTGACTCTTTTTATTTGTTTGGAGATAGGATCTCACCATGCAGTTCAGGCTGGCCTAACTCACTTTGTAGCCCAGGGTGGCCTCAAACTCACAGTAATTCTTCTGCCTCAGTCTCTCAAGTGCTGGGATTATAAGTGTGCGCCACCATGACTGGCCTTGACTCCTTCCTTTAGCATCATGTGAAGTCCTGGAGTTGAGGTTGGAGCTTAGAAAGCTGCGGTCCCAGCACTGGCCAGCAGCATGTCCTTGCCTGAGCCTCAGTTTCCCCATGCTCAACTCAGTCTGAACCTTGCCGAGGTTTGTGGGCCAAATGGTCTTGTATAGAGATGTGCAAGGGAACCTGCTAACTGACTAGCACTGGGGGTGAGATCCTCAGCAGAGTTTGCTGGAGATATGTCAGCAGTGGGAGAGTTGGGTCCTAAGAGTGGGACTCTGCATGCCCTTGATGATCCACAGCGGAGGGTGTAATCACAATGGAGGGTACAGTTGTCACCTGACTGTTTGATAGGCATTAGTGCTACTGGGGAGAGTTATTTAATTCTCCCTGAACTCTAGGCTATAAGGAACTTTGCTATTATCATGCCCACTTTACAGATGCGTGAGATGAGGTCAAGCATTTCAGCAGTGTCACCTAGCTAGAAGATGGACCCCTGAACACCAGCCCAGGCTGGCTGGCAGGGAGTCTGCACCTTAACCACCCACTTGCCTATGTTTGGGACTATTGGGAAAACCTCAAAACCTTTTCTCTGTGGAACACCTACAACCACCTGTCTGTTGTCTTGGAGAAACCTACATGCTCAGATTCTAGTGCAGGGCAGAGGCAGGGACTAGCAGGAGGGACAGGGTAACCCAAGCAGTGTTCAAGGAGGCACTGGGTTACACAGAAGAGGGAACTCTGGGGGGAGGCTCTGCCTCTGGGAAAAGCTAGCTGAAGCAGACAACAGAGAGAGCTGGCGTGGGGATTCCAGGAAAGAGTTCTGTGCAGGGAGGCTGGGTTTTGCAGCCGGGCTTCTGTCACCCACTGCTCTGCAAGGCTTTCTGTGCTGAGGCAGGTGGGAGGGAAGGAATCAGCCAGAGTTTCATTTACTTAGCCATCTCTATTCTCGGATTATTTATTAAGTGGCTATTATGCACCAGACACCGGCCAAGCAGCCATTAAATTTCACTCCCTTGGTAGCATTTACTCAGCACGTATTTAAGTGCTCACTGTGTGTTGGGCTGGACACTAGAGATTCAGTGGTGAGAAAGGCAGCTATGACTCCTTCCTACCTAGTAGCTAGCCAAGGGGATACAAAGCAATCCCAGCTCAGTGTCCTTGGTAACGTTCCCTGAGGACATGTTCTGTGGCAGGACTGGCTCCTCCGTCATCTGCAGGGTGAATCCATGAAGAAGTACCCCAGAGATGCCCACGTTCCAGAGAGGCTGAGGCTCAGAGAGTTTAAGTGACTTGCCTGGGGTTGCACAGCTGCTGAGCGGTGGAGCTGAGCCCGAGCCCCAATCTGCAGAAAGCTTGTGCTTCAAGGAGTGTGGCCTTGCTGTTGGATCCACTGGCAGCATCCCTGCAGATCTGTACTACTCAGGATGTGGAGGTGCGGACGGGGGCGCAGCCCTGCCTGCTTCACCTGGAGCGCTGCTGCCTTACTCTCCCCTTCCCCCACCCTCCAGGCTTTCCCAGCCCCCAGAGTCTAGGCCTTGCCTGCCTTGCAGTTGGGGAGAGCTTATTCTCATGCTAATTGCAAAACTAATTGTTCTTATTGCAAAATCCATTATATAGTATATTTATATTGCAGATAATGAGCTGTTTGGATTAAATAGCTCACTAAAAGTCAATAAAAAGAAATTTGCTTCACTGTGCCTCCCCTCGTTTTTCACCGGCACCGTTAACACAGCCGTCTTTCTCCCTGAAGGCTGGGATTCATTAAAGCGCCTGGAGCTGGAAGGGGGTCTGGCTGTGCGGGTTTCCCCTTCTCTTTGAAAAGGCATTTGGGGGAGAGGGTGAAGGAAAGGGCTGGAAGCTGAGAAGCGGGTTCTTCCCCTGATTTTAGTAAGCCGGGGTAACTGCCCAAGGCAACTGCATCTATTTCTAGCAGAATTGTAGATTGTGGTTCTGAGAACAAGATCCAAGGCATAATGGTGTGGGTGGGGTCTGGGAACAAGATGACAGCCGCTGCCACCATCAAGGTGTGTGTACAGAAAGCTGAAGAGCTCAGGTCAGGGCTCTGTGTCCCCATGGGGTTGGCCAGGGTGAAGGCAGCATGTAATCTGGGGCTCTGGACAGGAATGAGGCAGGGAGAAGCCAGCCCCCTATTGTGGGCTGGACAGTGGGTGTCAGGGCGGTGTTAGGGCCTGGGTTTCCTAGTTTGGGCCTCTTGGGGGCTTCCTGAAGTTTGCTGCTCTAGCAATGTCCCCGGCTTTGGTTCTGAACCTGAATGTGGCTTGTTGAAGCTGAGACCTATCAAGAAGAGAGCTGGTCTGTGATGTCCTCGTGTGGAACTCGTGCGAGGGCTGCTCCATTTCAGGAGATCTGGGTGTCTCAGGAAGAGCTGGAGGCTGGACATGAGCTCTGGTTCATGCACTTGACAATGAGTGCTCTGAGAGGTCGCAGTGGCACTGACAGGAGGGGCCTTAGTCTTATTTCCTTTCCTAGGAGCCCACCTTGCTTTTGGTTTGATTAAATGGTATGATCTGAGGGTATGGGCAGTGTGGCTCTCTGAAACCTACGGCAGTTAGTCTCATCTCTCTCTCTCTCTCTCATTGATTCATTGATTCATTCATTCATTCAATACATATTAAACGGTCAAGATATTGTGTGAGGCCCTGGAGATGACTCAATAAAAATATGCATAATCTTTCTCTTGGTCTAATGGGCATGTAGTGCCAGATGTTAGCCAAATAGTCACACAGATGAGTGATTAATTAAAACCAAGGCTGGTGCTTTGCAGGGCAGGAGGGCAATCCTATGACAGCTGTCCCAGGAGGCTCTAGCCTGGGTGGGCGGTTGGAGGACGCATTAGGTGAGCTGAGCTCTGCAGGATGAATCCACTGGACAATGGGAGCTATGGTTGGGATAGGGTTTGAATGTCCCGTGGCTTCATGTGTGAGAGATATTAAGGGTGGAAATTTGATCTGACTGTGGTACTCAGAGAGGTGGTCTTTGAGCGGTGATTAAGATTAGATGGAATCATCAGGGTGGAGCCCCTGTGATTGAATCCTGGTGGCTTTATAAGAAGAGTGTTGACACGGACCTATGAAAACTATGTGCCAGAATAAACTTCTTGTAAAGTTACCCAGCCTCAGGTATTTTGGGCTAATACAATGAAGGAAGGAGAGAGGTGTGAGCAAAGGCCCTCCCGATGGAGGGAGTGGGGAACGGGTAGGGCAGCCAAAACACCGGTGGGATGAGGCTGGGTCCCTGGTGGGATCAGCTTGTGCAGGGCCTTGTATGTCAAGGAGGGGGTATAAAAAGAGAGAGAGAATAAACTGGGCATGGTGATGCATACCTGTAATTCCAGCACTCTGACAGGCTAAGGCAGGAGGATTGCAAATTTGAGTTTCACCTGAGGAATTTAGTGGGATGGTGTCCCACAACAAAAAAATCAAAAAAGGACTGGGAATATAGCTCATTGCGAAGGCCCTGAGTTCAATCCCCAGTACTGAAAAAAAAGTATAATCTTTACTATAGAAGCAACAGGGAACAACTGAAGGGTTTATAGCAAGGAGAGTGACATGATTTGTGCTTTGAAAAGTTCACTGTGGTTGCCAGAAACTCATCAGAGGGAGTGCTGGGAGGTTTAAGCTGCAGGAAAAGTTGGTGGAGCCTGCAGAGAGAGCAGAGAAGAGGCAGAGAGAGGACAGAGGCTTGGTGGGGATGGAGCAGAGGCAATTCGCCTTAGGAAGGGAGGAGAAATGCTTTCCTGCTGCCCGACCAGTGCCACACTCAGCAGCCTTTCCAACTGGGGCTGATTTTAAACTCTCAGATGACATAGGGGGTGCCCAGAACCAGGGAACAAACCAGCTCCAGAACCATGGAACATTCCTCAGATTGGTCTTGGGCACGTGAAATGGACTTCCTTGCATTCCCTGGGATGCTCAGTTCAGGGCTTGTAGGGCAAGTAAAGCCATTGCAAGCTGTCTCCTGAGAGCCTGGCAAACAGAGATACTGTGTTACTTCTGCCCAGATGCCCAGGACTTGCAGCAGGGAGAAACCTGGGCATTGGCCTGCCTGGAGCAGAGCCTTCAGGGATGCCAGGTTGGAGCCCACAGGCTGGTAGCAAAGGGGAGGTAGCCTGAGACAGCCCCATTGCAGGCAGTTGCAGGGGCTATAATCTGTAGCCATCTTAATTTAGAGACTTCAAACAGAGATGGGGGGAGGGATGCAGGAGAGTTGAATGTGGCTGAGATCAAAGTCAGGGGAATGTGTTTCCATGCCCGCCTTGCCTCCAGCCTCAGCATCCTCAGAGGTGCTGGTGCGGAAGGGCTCCCTGAGGAGGAGAGCAAGGCTCCAGGAAACTGAGTCCAGCACAACCAATAAAGCCTTCCACAGCCCAGCCTTGCTCTTCCTGAGTGGAGATATTGGGATGTTGGGGTCTCTTTCTTCTGGTTGCCCTAAAACTCCTCTGGCAGATGAGCTAGGACTCCTAGGAGGAAATAGTGACCTTTCTGAGCCTCAGTGATGTTTCCTCGGTGCGTGTGTGTCCACAGGTTCACCTCCTGCCCTTGAGGAAGTTACAGAGTTGACCTGGCGTTGGGCATGTAAATGCAGAGCCAACCAGGAAGTTCTGTTTCTTTTTGCTGTATCTCTGTGGTTGCTTAAGAGCTGGAGGTGGCTCCCCTCTATCTGTAGTTTAAGAGTCCATCATGGCAGGAACAGGGCATGGATCAGAGAGTCTTCTTGTTTCAAGTTCTTCTTCATTTATCTTGATCAGGGCCCTAGATCTGGGCGGTGTGTGAGGGTCATTAGCTGTTGATCTGCGGCCAATCATAACCTGTTCCTATTCTGAGCCATTAGTTTTTCCCTTTGGTTTGCCCTGGGGGCAGGCTCACTGCGAGTGGCACTGACCAATCTTACAACCATCATTCGGAGCGTCCTGTAATAAGAGTTCGAGTAAATGGATGAACAAAGACTAACATTCTGGTTGGACTGTGACAGGTGCAGTTCAGGGGTAGCTCCCTGCTGGGATTAAGCAAGGTTTGGCAAGGGTGGGACATTTAGGGGTTTAGTTTCCTAGAACCTGAAGCCAGGATGGAGGCGTGAAGAAGGGCCAAAGACCTTGTACTCTGAAGCACAAGATAAAAGCTCAATGTTTCTTCAGATGGCTGGGATAGGGAGTGGGGTGGGGACTGTGGGATCAAAGGGTGTAGGGGAGAAAGCAGGGCACGGGCTAGCAGGCACTATTTAGTCAGATGGTAAGAGCCCCAGGATGGCCCCAAGGATTCAGGGGACATAGGGCACTTGTGTGGCTTGTGGGTCTGTAGGCTGGATGACAGTGTGCATGTCCTTGTGTGTCTCATGATGACTCTGTGCTTTTCAGAAGTGCACGAAGACTCACACTGGGATTCCAGCAGGCATTCATAAGGTGTTTGGGGAATGCTGCCCGAGCTTGGAGAGGAGGGCACAGCCCCGAGAGGGACGGAGCTTCTGTGGGTTCCTGGATGGTAGTGTAGCAGGTAGGGTCTCTGGGAAGCAGAGAGAAGAGCTGTTTCCTTGTGCTTTATCTTCCACTGCTTCTGGGGTGGCTGGCAGGGAGAGGCTGGGGTGGAGTGGAGTCTGCCCTTTGTCCATTTCCTCCTTGGCAGCTCTGTACAACACCAGAAGCAGCTCTCAGGTCACAGGTGCCATCATGGGCACCCAACTGGGAAGGCCAGAGGCAGCGGCCGGGAGACTTTACCCTGAGCTCTCCAGGGCCTTCCCTCTGCTCTTCACCTGTGGTGTGTGAGACTCGACACAAGGAATAGATGCACAGGCTAGACTCAGGGGCTGGACTTGTTGAGGTGAGAAAAAGCTGCTGATGAGGAGCACCCCAAGACTGGGAGAGCTGAGCCTCGTGGACAGGCTTAGAGAGCAAGGGTGGGTGCTCTCAATCCCCAGCCCATCTCCTGCAAGGGAGAAACATGGGGACTTGGGGTTAAGGGCAAGGAGAAGAGAATGTGAGTGTGTGTCTGCACAAGCATGCACCTATGTGTGTGCAAGAGCACACGTATAACTCTGCATACAACAGCAGGTGTGCCTTCTCTGAGTGTAAGAATAAGTGTGCACTCATGGTCTATGTATGAGTGTGTGCTTCTCTGCATGCACGCCTCTGTGTATAAGAGTGATGTGCAAACTTGCAAGCAGTGTTTCCGTGAGTGTGTTTGCAGTGCTGTTGTGGGGTTGTGAGGGCATACGCCCCCGATGTGCTGGCCAAAGGCAGGGCAAGAGGAGCTTCTTGGGAAGGAAGGCGAGGCACCATGGCGGGAGGGAGTGTGTGTGCGAGAGCGTGCCGAGTGGCAGGCATGACAGATGATTAATCTATAGAAATCTATATTCCATTCTTCCACGTGTCCACTCGGCCCTTCTCACGCTCCCATGCATCACCTCCGGAAATCCATCACCGACTCCTAGCCAAGGACGGGTGTGAGGAGTGCGCCTGCCTTATTGACGGACTTGCCGGGTGCTTTTTATACATTTGGACATGTGGGGGAGGAAAGCGTGCTCAGGCCTCGTTGTTCACGCTCTCATTCCGTTATTCATTCGTTCTGTCACCTGTCCAGCAAGCAAACAGTTCTTGAGTGCCTACTGTGTGCTCAGTGTCAGGTGACAAGGAAGGCAGATGCTGTCCTTATGTTCTCTGGGTCCAGGCCAGTGGGAGTCCCACACAGCATGTTGGCCATTTCAGTGGAATGAGAGACAGGAAGTGCAGGAGGCTCTGGAAGAAGAGGGCGGTGGGAAACCGGTCTGGGGTTAGAACAGGCTCCTGAAAGAGGTGATGGCTAAGAGGTCCCTGCAAGGTGATAGGGCCAAATGGAAAGGAGGAGAGGGGGCACTAGAGAACTTGCCCCTTCGGGGAAGTGGAGTGGCTCAGACGGCTGGGGCTGGAACCTGAGGAACGAAGTGCAAGAGATGAGGCTGCAGAGGGTGGTGGGCCGGGGACCCCGGGAGGTCTTCAGTGCCCTGTTAAGGAAGTTGGGTTTGCTGCTGAGCGCAGTGGGGAGCCCCTGAGGGGTTTCAGTGAGAGTGACACCATGCTGTGACTAGAGGTGATCCCTGGCTGATGGTGGAGAGCATGGACTGGAGACCTGGAGGGGGGAAGGCCAGTTTGGAGGCTGCCGCAGCCATTCCAGGGCCTGTGATAGCGGATTAGGGTGGTGGCAGCAGATGGACACCTGTGGCAGAGTGTAGATATTTTGGAGATGGGACTAAGGGCTTGGATGTTGGGACAGACTGGATGTTGGGATGAGAGAGTGACCAGTGTGGCCCTGGGCTTCTGGGCAGGTTGCTCTGCCTTACTGAGCCTCTGTTTCTCCATTTTTAAAATGGGCTGGGAGTAGCTCAATAGTAGACTGTTTGCCTAGGAAGCACAAGGCCCTGGGTTCACACACAACACTGCCAAAAAAGGAATGGGGTGGAGGGCAATTCCTGCTTCTGAGAGGTGGTGTGAGACCATTTGCTACGGGAGTCCACCTAGGGAAGGTGGTAGCTGTCTGTCCCTCCCTCTGAATGAGCCATCTCCAGATCTGCTCTATTCTAGGAGACTTTGGGCTGATCTTTCCTTGGTGGCTGATCCTTAGTCCACACCCCAGGCAATCCCTGGACTGTGGGGCCCATTCTAGAAGCCTGTTGCTTGTAGATCCTGTAAGAGGCTTGGAGGTCATCCAGGCCAGCAACTCTTCCCACAGATGGTCAAACAGGCATCCAGAGAAGGCAACGACCTCATTAAGGTCACCCAGCACATCAAGGCAAAGGCTGCAGGTGATGGTCTTGTTGGGCAGGCTGATACCATTGAGGTCATGGATCCCGCTTCCTACCTCACGCCTGTGATGTCTCAGGCCAGCAGGCTGCTCACCTGTTCCTGGACATCAGCAGGGATAGCAGTGGTTCTGGGCTCTCTTTGGGGAAAAGGTACAGTCCCCAAGGAGGTTCTGAGTGCTGCTAATTCTTTACCTGGCCTTCAACAACCAGGGACAGTGTTTACTTGGATCTTCAGGAGCAGCCAAACAACTTTGGATCTTGGAAACCTCTCTTCAGTCTCTTGCCTCTGCACATTTGGATAGCACTGGTTTGCAAAATAAGAGGTCCTTTTTCGACACAGGCAGCGCTGACATTTATCATAGCAGAAGCATTACTTTTTCCCTTTCTTTCTTCTCCCTTCGGAGCATGCGTTTCCACAACACCGTGACGCTGGCTGCACAAAGGGACCTTCTGAGGCGTGGCACAGAGAGGTGCTGTGGCCCGGGGTGAATCTGGGCTTCTGGTTTCCTCCTGGGTCTAAGCATGGCTGCTGTGCTGTGGAACCACCAGTCTACATCACAGACCAGGCTCTCCTCAGGAAGAGCTGGGAAGTGCCAAGGAGAGGGCCCTGCACACTTAGGGTGTTTTCAAATTAAGCGACAGCGGGCACAACACGATGGGGGGAGATGGCTTGTGTTTCTTTGGTGTATTCAGTCACGATTCATCATTATCCAATCCCCCCTCTTGGGTTTTCTCTTGCACACATTTTTTATCCTGATTTGACAGCTAAATGAGGAATCACTCTGCCTACGTTATCTGTTTTGTTCAGGAATTAATCCGTCGTCAAACACTGACTGCCAAGTGGTTAGTGTGAGCAGGAACTGGCTGCTCTGCCCCCCCAGACAGCCTCGATGTCAGACAGGGTCCTTCTGGCTGGCCAATCCCTGGTGGCCCCGGGGGACCAGGTTTCCTAGGAAGAACTGAGACAAGCATCAGGCTCTGCCGGCCCCTGAGCACGACGACCATGGGCCACAGGCCCCTGCCCTGGAACTCTCTGGACTGCTTCAGCCTGGTCCTCTGCTAAAGCCACGCAGTCATTAGATTTGAGGTCATGCTGTCCCTCCGTCGGCCCCAGCAGCTTTGAGAAGAGAGGTCTGTGGCCTCTGGGCAGGGGTGAAATCCTCTAAGTACTTAACTCTCTCCTCCTGCAGCAACTCTCATTTAGGAGCCGGGTGAGCGGAGCATCCGGGAGCAAAGTCACACTGCAGTCCAGAGTGGGAAGGACGCGCAGCGCCCAGGGAGCGCTGTCACTCTGAAGTGGGCCAGGTTTCTTCCTTTCTGCTTCTTCTTTATTCTCTGTGTCTTCCCTTATTTTTCCTTTCCCTTTTAGCTCCCTTTTTTCCCCCTTCTTTCTCTCCTCTTCTCCCTCTTTCTTTTGTCCCTTTTCTCCTGTTCCTTCCTTTTCCCCAAAAGAAGGCTTTGTGCTCCAGTGAGGAATAACACCCTGTGGCGAATAAGACAGGCTTGCTCCACAGTCAAATAGTTGTAAACAGCGTGAGTTTTGGGAAAGAGAACCAGGGTAGGTCCCGGCTATGTGGCAGGTGGGTGCCCTGTGTGGCTGGCAGAAGGGCTGCAGGACACTGGCTGCTGGACAGGGTGAAGCTCAGGGCGGAAACAGAGCCCTGGGCAAGCTGCACTGTCCTGGGACCCTGGCTCCGTTTGCAGGTGCAGTCACCTGTGTGATGGAGTTGTATCCGGGAGAGACCACGCCTGGTTTGTCCACACACTGAGATCCGAATAAGGACCTGGCAGAGGTCTTGCTTTCCAGACATAAGTGGGAGGCAGTAAAGAGGAAGAGGGGAAAGGTGGCCGTGAGCCGAGCACTGACCATACCCAAAGGCCCTGGGTTCTGCAGTGGCTGACAATTTCCTCTGAATGAAAGGAAAAGCCAGTGGACATTTTCCCATGAGTTGTGACCCTTACCCATATTCTTCTGTGTCCCATAATGATGAAGACAATCAAATCTGTTTACTGTACAAAGCATTCCAGATCAAGGGGTATTCAGCCTCTTGAACTGGAAAAGTCTTGGATAAACACAAGATGGACCAGTGACCACGGCCTCAAACACCCAATCCCGAGAACAGCAGGCCCTTGACATCCTCATTCCGTGTAGCACCTTATAAACCCTTACTCTACCAGACAGAGCTGCTTGTTCAGGCACTTTGGAGCCAACAGCTGCTCTCAGGTCTTTATCTTAAATAAAGTCTGTCCTTGCTGCAAGTGTCTCTTTCTCCTCTTATTTCTCACACTGAGAGTGGATGTTTCCCAGATACAGCTGTCTATAGATGCCACCTTCGGTGCCCCCAGGTTTGTGCCGGAGAGGGGAGGATAACCTTACATAGAGAAACGCTGCAGGGCAGCCAAACAGCTAAGTGTAGTCGTGTGGTCCTTGTTCATGGACCAAGACCGGGTTCTGTCACTTCCTGTCTGTGAGACCTTGGGCAAAACCACTGCTCCTGCAGAGACTCAGCTTCCTGTGTGTAAAGTGTGAGTGATAAGATCAGGACATGTCTCCTGGCTGTGGAATGAGGATGGAAGAGGCCAGCATGCACCGAGGCCTGAAGTCTCCGGCCCTCTGGGCGCTTCTGCGGGAGTGCTGAGCTGTGTGCCCAGGCTCCCCTGCTCTTGCTGCCAGACCCCGGTGTGCTCGCCCTTGTCTGTCTGCGGCCAGCACAGTGACCTTCGTGTTCCTGTGTCCTCTGCTTCCTTCCAGCTTTCCTAGGTGGGGATTCTGGTGAAGAAGCAGATGGCAGCTGGGGCTGCATGTGACAGTGATTATGCTGCGAAAGGGTGATAATTTATTCTGCTCAGCCTTGACTGGGAGTTAGAAGGAGACATCTATTACTTCAGAAGGGAGGCTGGGGGGCCTCCCCATTCTGACCTCTAACAGGCAGCTGGCCCTTGCTCCAAGCTCCCGGAGAACAGCTCTGAGAAGGCTCTGTGAGCTCAGGAGTTGGGCTGAGGGGCAAGCTGCCGGTTCAGCCCTGGAGAGCAGAAGCCTGGAGATGCAGGACCACAGGGCTGAGTGGAAGGGATGGAAGGCCCGGATTGGAACCCTTAGTGTCCCTGACTTGGCTGGGGGGGCCAGGCCTTCTCCTTCATCTCATTTCCTCCTGAGTGGTGGATGTCTTCTAAGCAGTGGGGAGAAAGATGTAAAATTAATCCCCACTCTAATAAAAACAGCCTCCCGATTAAATATGTATGAATACATATTGATTTGAGGATTAAACAGAAAAGAAAATTGAGCCCGTAATTGAGCGAGGGAGCATGTACAGGGTGAGACTGGGGATGCACTTCTCCAAGCACACCTGCTGGGAAGGGTGAGGGGCCGTGGCTGCAGGGCTCCTCAGCATGGGGATAGCGGCCGCTGCCTCTCTGGAGCAGCCCCTGCCCTCTTCCTCATGTCGGGAAGGCCCGAGGTGGGCTGACCTAGTACTCTGGATGCTCACCCCAAGCCCTTTGCTGGAGGACAGATGCCGAGAGCACACCTCTCCCTTCGTTAGGGACAGTGGCTGAGCGCTCACCTGCAATGGCGAGTCCTGAGAAAATGCAAGAGGCTGAGCTGGAGTTCAGCCCACAGTCTTCTTCCTCCACATCCAAGGCTGCGCTTGGTACAGGACAGGGCTGGGCCAGAGCCCACAGGGCGCTGGAGGATTGGAGGATTGGGCATCCTCCAAACTGAAAGGGACTTTGGACTCGAGTCCAACACCTTGCCTGAAATTTGTCACTTTCTTGCACTCACACAAAGTCATCTAACTTGTCCTTGGATAACTCCAGGGTGGGAAGCTCACTACCTCTGAAAGGAAGCTGAGATCTAAGTCAGAAGATCTAACTCTGCCTACCACGCCTGGCTGCAGCTTCCACATCAGTTCATTGGGTTGGAAAGTAGAAGGCAGGGGAGAACACACTGGTGGCTGTTGAACCCCTATTGTGTGTCAGACCCCGTGGTTGGCAGCCTCGTGTGGACTAGGATCCTTTTGCTTCCCAAGAACACTGTGACATAGGTTTGATTATTTCTACCTTACACCCCAGAAAAGAGGCTCAGAGATATTAAGTCATTTGGTGGTAATAATAATAATAATAAACAACAATGTAACCATTTATGAAGCACCCTCCCTATGCCAGGCACATTGCATACATGACTGCCAATTCTCACAACAACCCTATAAAGTATGTGTTTATCCCCATGATACAGAGGGGATACCAAGACTCAGAGACCTAGAGGTACAGCTGATGCAGGGCACAGCCCAGGCACAGAGGCCCTGGCCGCTTCTTGCTTTGTCCTGGAAAAGTGTGGTTTCCTGGTCCCTTGCTACCAACTCCTCAGTGCCCCTGCCCTAGCCTGTGTCCCACCAGTGTCCCTTTCTCCTGTGCCACTCTGGCTCCTTTATGTCCTGCTCCTGCCACACAGGTCGCTTGTGCTCTCCCTCCTGGAATTAGCTGGACCTCGTTGTCATTTTCCAGCCCCTTCCCTGCCCTGTTCTTCTCTGCTGCCCCCAAGTCCCCCATACCCTTGATGTGTGGACCTCACTTCACCATCTCAGGCATTTGCACATTGTCATCTCATTCAAGCGTCCTGATGACCCAACATCTGTGCGACAGAGAGAGAATGGGGACAATTTGCCTCAGATGGCAGAGCTAGTGGGTGACTGTTAGATGAGTCTCTCCAGGTAAGAAGCACTTGTCCAAGGAACAGATTCGTTTTCTCAGGGAGCCACAAAAGATAGCCCAAGACCATGCGATGAGGTGGAAAGAGCACAGAGTTGGGTCTAAGTACCGTGTAGCCCCTGTTCCCTCCACCTGGTGGTGTAGTCTCGGGCATGTCAGGTAACCTCTCTGAGCTGCGTGCTTGTGTCCTCCCCCTGCCCAAATTTAGCTTGAATTCACTCCAGGGCTGGAGTCAGAACCTATACAGAAGCAAGATTTTAAAAGTGCCCACACTCAGGGTTGGTCCATGTGGCTAGTGGTTGGGGGTTCTTTGCCAGGATCTGGAAGAGAGGGGGAAGACAAGCATCAGATCTGGTACACAGGGATGAGGACCCCCTGTGTCCCATAGCAGGGACACAGAGAACCCATTTGTCCCCAGCCATGTTGCCTCTGTCCTGTGGTTATTAAAGCCATGATTTAACCCCCAAGGGCCTTCGTGTTCTCTGGGAAGCTGCAACTTCCCCTCCATCCTGATTGGAGGAATGGATCATGCGGGACGTGGCCTCTGCCCCAGGAGGCTGGGAAGGGAGCGCTGGGCTGGAGCGGAGGCAGGGAGTTGTGGAGTAGGGTGGCCTGAGCTCTTTCTGGAGACTCCAACATCTGCTGAGAGAACTCAAGATTTGCAGCTGCACTTCTCCCTTTAGCTGGGAGGGCAGGGGCTGAAGGGCTGAGGCTTTTGGTATCTGATGTTGAGGATGGCTTTCTGGCTCCCTCCCTGCTGACCAGCTGCAGGCTGGGGCAGGGGACTCAACCTCTCTGAATCTGTTTCTTCTGTGAAATGGGGGTAACACCTGGCTCAGGCTCTCACTGAGATAAGAGGACATCAGGCACACATGCAGTCCAGGGGCCTGGCTTATGGATGTTCAGCTGATGGGCCACGACATATTAACCCAGACACCAATTTTTCTTCTCATTTTGAGACATTGTTTACATCTACTGTGTATAGCTGTGGTTCAAACCCCAGGTTTCAGAGTCCAATTTGAAGGATTCTGATTCAAGCTAGGGGAAAATTCAAACCCCAGTGCTTTTGGAGGTCAGACAGAGTCAACTCCAAACACCTGTAGGACCCAGTGGGGTCCCGCAGTTGCGCCCCCCACCCTGGTGTCTTCTGCAGAGGGAGCACACGCAGGTATTGTTTCTTACATTGTCTTGCATCTCTCGTACCCCTCACCAGCACCAGGAGAACCAAACACAGGGGCAGCCTTTCCACATGGATCCCCTCTTTCTCAGCCTGGCCACACTCTGGCAGGAGAGTTCCCTGGAGCTCTGCTCTGGAGCTCAGCAGGTGCCTGTCTCCTGAAGCCTCAGGGACTTCCTGACTAAACTCCATCATGTTGGGAGGGTCCTGTGTGTATCACAGGAGCCAGCGGGTTTTCCTGGGGCCCCCGAGCTGGTTAGTCCCAGGTGATTTGGATTCCCAAGATATACTCTGAGTGTGCACCTGCCTCCTAACCACTAGAATGCTTTGGGGAGGTGTCTGGTCCAGGCTGTCTTCAGCAAGCCTGTCCTCATCTCCCTGGGGATGGAGCTAAAGGTCCAAACGGGACTCCGTCCCTGTCATTCTTAGGGTTTCCTAAGGTGCTCATACTGTGACTTTCGAGATCTTTCATGGCCTGAGGAGCAGGTCCTTTCCATTTGCTCTCAAGAGCCAGGTTCCACCCTGCTCGCCCTGCTGTAGGATCTGGGAGGTGACCCTTGTGGACCTTCTTCTAGGGCTCTTGGGTGGCTCTGCTCTTGGGGGGCTCCTGGGGGGAGAGAAGGGCAGAGGGCCTCGATGATGAAAGTTTCCACCTCTTTCAAACAGCCTTTTCCACAGAGCTCCCTCTTCTGCCCCCAGGATTGTTCTAGTTCTGGTTCTACTTCTTGCCCCCTCCCCCAGCTTGCGTGGGCCATGTGTGTGCCCTGGGGCTTGGTCTGGGCCTTGTTCAGCACCTGCAACAGTTTCTAACAGTTGGGGTCCCTTGGGATTCAGTGGGTCTGTGCTGAGCCAGTCCTTAAATGATCTGACTGTCACCTTGACTTCATCTTCTGTCCAGCTGCCCCTTGCCCCCTGCTCTACAGCCACACTGACCATGTTTCTGGTCCTTGACCAACTCAAGCATGAACCTGCCTGTTCCTCAGTCCATTCTATTGCATCTCCCTATGTATCTCGGGGCCTGCCAGGAAGCAAGGCGTGCTCAGCTGGGAATCTGCACAGGCGTTCATGAGCTTCAGTGACCCGATGGCCGGCAACTGTAGGAAGCTGGTAGCATCAGGGCCACCAGAGCCTGGTGATAGCTGGAGCTGCAGTCACAGAGGGTGCAGATGGAGTCGAGTTTAGGAAGGAAATACAGAAACCAGCACGACTTTGTGTTGCCCTTCTGTACTTAACACAACCTGAAATATTCCGAAGTATGTGGTGGTATGGTTGTTACTTGGCTTCCTTCTCCTCCGGACTGTCAGCCCCACAAGGGCAGAGGCCTTGCCAGTGTGACCCGGTGGTGTCCCCTGTCCTAGCACATGCTGGCACAGAGCAGGTCCTCATACTCTGCAGAGCGGAAGAATGGAGGGTGACAGCATGCACTGGTCTCTCGCTTGGGCCTAGTGGCCTGGTTCTCCCTTGAGTTAATGCTGTCAAGGAGTGGGGTGGGCATCCAGGGCTGAGTGGTTGTGTGTGTGGGTTCTGCCAGATTGGAGCCTCACATTAACCCCAGACTGGGGCACTGTAGCTAGCAAGGATTTTTCCTGGTGCATGGAAGCCAGAAGCTCCGATTTTTGCCATGCGGCTTGGGGCTGCTGACCTGATTTTTGAAGGAGAGTTGGAAAGTGGACAGAGTCTGTCCTTTGGGGAGCCAAGCCTGGGGTCAAGCAGTGGAAGAAGAGAACTTTCTGTGTTTTCTTTTCAGCCACAAAGCCAGAGACGAAGGGGGCTGTGTGTGTGTGTAATAGAGGGTGGGGGTTGGTCCATCGTTTGGGTCAGAGGACCCGTCTCTGTTGTCTCTGGAGTCCCTTGCGTCCCGGGCAGGCCCCAGGGTGGTGCCAGCTACTTTGGATCTCATCATGTGGGGACAGTGTCCTCACTCTGTTCATCCTTCCATTCGCTTAGCAAATGGTCACCAAGCACCGATCATGTGCTGATCCTTGGAGGGAACCACGAGCCACGCACCGATTTGCCCTGTCTGCACATGGTCCACCTTGGCAGGGTGCCCAGCTGTGGCGTTATGAGTATCCCCAACCTTTTGGACGCAGCAAGACACTCAGTGACTACCTAACAGTGGTGCTTCCCCCATACAGAGGCCCCTACCCTGGGCCTTTCCCCACATTACCACATCACAGCCACGTCCCCTGGAAACCTAACTCGGGCAGTGTCAGTGATTCTTAGGGAATCCCAGTGTGCATTCATCACGTGACTGGGTGACCAGCACTACCCTGTGTTCCACCCTTGCACGTGTGCCCCTCTGGGCCCTGGATCCTGTGCACTCTTGCCGCTCTCAGGCCCACGGGGCAGGGGAAGTTGCTCCGTTCCCTTCAGCCTGGATCTTGCGAGCCTGTGGGACGGGGGCCGTGGTTGCCTGAGGCAGCGGGTGGAGACAGTGTAAAGGGTAAGAGCTGGAGCAGACACAGAAGCCAGAGCCCAGGCGCTCTTGGAGCAGGAAGAGCTGGTGCAAAATGGCTGCAGCTCCTTGCAAATGATGTATGAAACGAGGAGCATATGCCGGGGGCGCGTGGTGTGCCGAGCCTGGCTGGGCTCCTGGCGGTGCACTCTGCACCAGCCCTGCGCTCCCAGCCCCCACCGTTCTGGGAATCCTCTGAGGGTGGGTTTCAGCCTTCTCCTCCCTCTCGTCTCTTCCCAGGACGGGGCGCACACAGTAGGTGCTTCGCCTGTGTGGCAAACTGGTTAGCCCTTCGTGGTCCTCTGAAAACGGAGCAGGAGGGATGAGGACAGTGGTGAGTTTGAGATCGTCCAGCTGAACCTTGGTATTTCCCAGATGGGAGGCTGAGCACAGAGAGGGGTGAGCTTCCCCAGGGTCGCACAGGAAGCGAGGGTCTTCTGGCTCCAGCCCACAGGTTCATAATGATACCTATGGCAAGAGGCTTCATTTCTCCCAGGTGGCTCCCAGATCTTATATCTGATCCTGTGGCTTTGGGCAAGCCCCATACCTTCTGAGCCTCATTTTCCTCTTCTGTAAAATGGGGGCAGTGAGGCTAATCTGACAGAATTTTTCAAGGGGGAAGAAGGTCAGCCATTGTGTGTGCCAGGTTCACGTCAAACCTAGAGGCCTCTTCAGACTCAGCCCCATATCCCTGGTGCCTAAGGCTCATGGGGAGGGAGGGGAAATCTGCGCACCCTTTTGGGCCTCTGCTTCTCCTGGAGGAGGCTGCGCCCACCAGCGTGGCACCGGGCCCCGGTCCCCTTCGTCCTCTCTGGCTGAGTGCAGCAGCACCCGCCTTTGCTCTCTCGTCCCTTCCCTCCTCTCTTGCTCCACACCTGTCATTGCTGGCCTGTCTCTTAGTCTCTGAATTCTTAAATATTTTTTTCTTTTTTAAGTTTCAAGTGGGCTTAAGCATAAAAGGCAATTTAGCGGTCCCAGGAGACTTTTCTTCCAGGTGCTCAGGTCCACGTCTTCGGCGTTCATCCTCGGTTCCTTTCCCGTTCCCCACATTCAGCCTAGTAGTAAACCCTGTTAGCTTCAGAATGTGCCCAGAGTGCACAGTGCCCCCCCCCACGCCACTGCCACTCTCCTGGTCCAAGCCATCATCATGTTTACCTGGAATGTGGCAACCACCTAGTGATGCCGTCCCCGCTCCCAGTCTTGATACAGAGGTCGGGAGGTTGAAACACAGGTGCGGCTCACTCAGGACCTGGAGCTGTCCTTCCAAGACTAAAGCTGCGTCAGACGTGGCTGTGCCCTCACACGGCAGGCCCCTAAGTCCTTGTCACCCCTCCTCCCCCGCTACAGGCTTACTGCTGTTGGGAACAGCACACCCGTGCCAGCCTCAGGACATTTGCAGGCACTGATTCTGCATACAGAACGCTGTTCCTGCGAACATTTGGGAAGCCCCTTTCCTCACTTCCTCCCAGACTCTGCCTGAATGCACCTTTCCAAATAAGATTCCCAACTCTCAGATGGGAACTTGGCACGCCCTGCTTGGCTTCTCTTCTTCCACTTATCACCTGCTGTAGATGGACTGACTGGTTGACTCAGATGAAGCCTCCATGAGAGTGAGGATGCTGCTCATGCCTGGCACATAGTAGGTGCTCAGAGACATTTTAAATACATGGATGGGTGAGTACAGGTACTGTGCTAGCAGGAAGAGTGCTCTCGGAGTTTTACGGAGTG
Source organism: Dinomys branickii (assembly GCA_004027595.1). Lineage (NCBI taxonomy): Eukaryota > Metazoa > Chordata > Mammalia > Rodentia > Dinomyidae > Dinomys > Dinomys branickii. The sequence continues at coordinate 17,578 of PVLD010009498.1, read as the reverse complement.
TTATTCCGTGGAGATAATTATTTCATTTCTATTGAGAAATGTGCTGCAGGGGACATAGCACAAGAGGGATTGAACTGAGGGTCTTGAAACAGAGGAGGAGAGAGGTCAGAAGCAGAATACCTGGGAAGGCTTCCCGGAGGAGGTGGTATTTCAGGCGTGACTTGAAGGATGGGGAGCTATCCCTAATGAACAGTGAGGGGAAAGCATTTCAGGGTGAGGGAACAGAAAGTCCAATCTCTGGCAAAAGCATTCAGTGCTTTTCTGGAGCAAGAGAAAGCCAGGGCAGGGCAGAGTGAAGGTGGGGCTGAAGGGAGGAGTGTGAGCTTCAAGTCCCTAAGGGCAGGACTGCTGCTGGGGGCTTTGTGCACCACCAGCCGCAGCTCAGTGGCACACATCACTGGTGCAGTGTGGAAAGCGCTGGACAAAGACCCTGGCAGACTTGGGTTCTGACCTCTCCTGCTGTGTGTCCTTGGGTAGGTTCTACAGCTTCTCTGAGCCACCTGGTGCTCACCTGCTGCTGGACGGGCCAGTGATTCCTCCAGGAGCCTACTCTGGGGCCTGTGCTGTGCACCCGGCCACAGCAGCCACTGCTGTGATGGTGGGAAGCTGGTTCTAGAGGGACAGTGACTCCCTGGAACAATCAGAAATGTCCTTTCTGGGCATCTTCCATGACCCAGTGACAGAAACTGGTGCTTCTCCTCCTGTAAACAGAGTCCAAAGCAAAGGTGGATCCTTCGGCTGCTCGCCTCTGATTCATTCTCATCTCATGACTTGGACAGCCAGGGACCCGAGTCATCTTTTGTCCCTCCTTGTTTCCCCATGAGGGACCTGTCCGCACGGGCAGCCTTCCTAGGACATGGTTTGTGTCCCTTGGTGAAATTATGATTCACTCTACAGAGAAATGAGATGTTCGAGTCTGGCGGGGTGGACCGTGAAGGATGCTGACAGCAGGCCTGAAGCCATGGGTCACGTTGATATTTTGACATTTGTTTTCTATTCTTATTACATGTTGACAGATGAAGAGGGGGGATTTTTATCGCAATCGCATTTCTGCCTTACACTGATAATTCATCCCTGAATTCCCTCTTGCATTTTGTTTCTACAAATTCAGCCAGTGCTGACTGTCCGAAGAAGTGTGGGAGGTGCAGGGCTGGCCAGGAGTGGCATTTTCAAGCAAACAGTCTACTCAAGTCATTTTTCTATGAAAGTGCCCTTGCTACCCTGGGAGGCTGGGGCTCCCTGTATATCATCATAACCAATGTAGAATGAAAAAAAAATCCTGCATTTAGTCACGTGCTTTTAATTTTTCAAAAAGATTCAGATTTTTAATTATTAAAAATTTCCAATACCCCTGTGAGACTGGAAGGGTGTTATTGTTCCCATTTTACAGATGAAGACACTGAGACTCAGAAAGGAAGGGACTTTGGCTGGCTGAATATGCTGATGACTCATCAGGAGGGCCTGGGTAGAGCTCTGTGTTCTTCAGAACCCCCCACCCCACTCCGGGGGATGCACCCTTCCAGGAGCAAGGATTGGGTGGCACTTGTATGTGTGGAAGAGGCATGGTGGCCAATCATGTAACCACAGGCAGAGGCAGGGACGCATGGAGAACAGGGCGATTGTCCTACAGAGCCCCCTCCTGCCCTTGTGTCCTTGCTTGTTTCTTTCCCAGGGTTGCACTGTGAGTGTCGCATCTCGGCCTTGCTGACAAACTCACAGTGTGTAGCTTCTCCTATGTCCTTCCCTTCAGTGGCCTCAACTCCCACCTGGGACCCTGCCCTGCTCCTTGTCATGTGGGGCTGGGAATGTGTCCCATGAGCTACAGAGAGCCAGGAGTTCTGCGAGGCAAGGGAGGGACTCTTCCAATCAGGGGACAAAATGAGGACAGAGATGTAAGATTCCAGGGACTGCAGGGCTTTCAGTACCACAGCCCCCTGCGATTGCGAAGTGCCTTGGCACTGCCCGCATCAGATGCACACAGCCACCCCAGGACATCACTCTTAGAACACACAAAGCAACTGCGTTCCAAGGATTTCTGTGACCTTGGTGAAGGTCACAAGCCACTGGGCAAAATCTGAATTCGTTGGGTCTTCTGACTCCAAGTCTTGTGCTGCCTGTAGGACCACCAGAACCACCCTGGGAAGTCTTTTGTGGGCATTGGCACCGTTTCCCACATTTTGAATCAGAAATAGAAGTTACACTGCAGAGCCATTTCTGCCACCGCTGGTTGCTTCCTGCCAGCTTGTGTCACATGGTACGAGCGCCATAAACGTTAGGGAGGTCTGTGGATGGCTAGGTGGGGGGCCTGTGCCTGTGACACCCAGAGCCACTTCCCTAGCTTGCATCCCTCTCCCAGCTGGCTCTGGGTGTTCACCTCCTCCCAGGAGCTTCCCCTCCCATGCTGCCATCTCTGCATCTCTTTTTCTCTCTCCTGGTCTCGCTCTTTTTCTCTCTTTTCGGAGAATAAAAATGACTGGACTTGGCATTATCTGTTGGTTTCCATGGTAATAAAATCTGTTTCCGATAATGGCCCTTCCCTGGCTGTGGTTAGTTTTGGTAATTTTAGCAACACTGTTGCACAGGCCACCTGCATTTCAATACCATGCAAGCTGGATTCGACTGCCGCTTTCAGGTTGAATAGAAATAAGAGAAAGTGCTTGCTCTCAAATTTCTAGGCTGGATAAATGCTCAGGAAGAAAAGGAAAAGTTACGTAAACCCGGCAGGCTTGGATATGTGTGCAGCTTAAGACTCGAGTATGATGGTGTCTTTCTCCTGTTTAAAACCCTTGTCACGGCCTCGTTGCCTGCAGGATGAGTCCAGATTCCTTCCATGTTGGGGTCTTCTGCGACTTGGCCCTTTCCTGCCCCACCTCTGGCCCTTAGTACGGCCTTGACCATGAAATGCTGTTTTCTGCCTCTGCATCTGTGCTCTGATGGTTTTGTTCACCTATTCGACGCCTTTCCTACCTTGATTGCCTGATGAGCTTTTACCCAGTCTTCGAGGGTCCACCCTGAAGCCCTGCAGCCCCCATCCAGTGTTTTGCTCTTTATGCTGCCCCACACCCTCATAACTTGCATGTTCATCTATTATGTAAATGTATCCCACCAGATTGCCGTCTCTGTTCACCTGTCTTTCTCTTCCCTGATCTGAGTGCAGGGAATGGCTGGGTTCATCTCTGTGACTCCTGGGCTTGGCATAAAGCTTGTACTCATGAATAAAAAATATGCATAGTAACAGCCGCCAGGCAGCAGGCACTCACTAAACACGGCATGTACGTCTTCTCACCGTCCCTCACCTCCCTGTGGGGTAGGTACGATTATTCTCCCATCTTGCAGATAGGGACACCAGGCTTGGCGGGGTCAGTGTGCTGCCTGGCCCCAGGGGACAAAGCTGGCCTGTGGAAAGGCTGTTATTTTAATGACTGTGCGGACTAATGAATCCAAGTGGAGAATCTGAAAAGGTAGTGCTTGAGCTCGTAGCTTCTTTCTGGATCTGTAGGAAGATTTTCTGGAAAATCTTCAGGGGAAGCTGTGAAGACCTTGGCTGCAGGCAGTGGAGGGAGCTCTTTCTCTGGAGCAGAGGGGAGGAGAGGGTAAGGGGGGTGTAAGGAGGGGCAGAGTGGGGCAGCACAGATGTGAGGGACATGCCTGCACAGATTCCTTGTGGCTGCCACTCCTGTGGCAGCGTTGGGGAGACCTACGCATGTAGGGTCGCAGCTGAAAATAGACCAGCCAGCCTTGGAGCAGACTGGCTGCTTGGGGGTGCTGGCAAGGGTGGGATGCCGTCTAACAATGCCACTAACAATAGGACCTACAGGCATGCTCAGCTGCTCCAGAAGGCCAGAGGAGAGAAGGCAAGGGGAGCACTGAGACATCTGAGCTCAGGCTCTTCCGCCCACAGCAGCTCTGATGTGTGCTGAGGCCAGCCCCAGACACTCCCAGGATGCGTTCTGGCGGCAGTGTCTGTACCTGGAGTTGAAACAGTTCTGGAGAGGCATTAAATCAGGCCCAGGCCATGAGGGGGCTGTGGGGATGCTCAGAGCTTTGGGTGTTTTTAAGAAAGTCCCTGCCCCCCCTATCCCAGATGGGCATCAGCCTGAGGCAGGGCACCCTGAAGCTGTGGTAGTTCCCCTGGGTCAGGGTAGCTGGCTGGACTTGCCAGGCCTTTTCTTACATCAAGTTCTAGGGGTGGTCGAGGGCAGTGAAAGAGGCTCCCATCCACCTTCTCCTTCGAGAGGTTGAGGGCTGAGCCAAAGCCCTCCCTGAACTCTCTGAAGGCCTCTAGCATAACAGCAGGGTGACAGTGGGCACACCCTAACGAGCCTCTCTTATTTGAACACTTGTGCAGCTGAGTAAACTGCCTGCAGTGGCTGGGAGGAGGCCCAACAGGGGTTGTTATTAATAACAGCTGGCGCTTAGGTAGCTCTCACTGTGACAGCGACAGAGAGGTCGGTCCAATTTCTTTTTTTTTTTTTTTTAGACAGGGTTTCACTGTGCAGTTTAGGCTGACCTTGAACTCACTATGTAGCTGAGGCTGGTCTCAAACTCACAGCGATCCTCCTACTCAGCCTCCCAAGTGCTGGGATTACAGGTGTGAGCCACCATGGTCAGAGGTCAGTCCTAATAGTATTCCCTGTGCACAGCTTAGAAAACAGGGGGTCAATAAACACACACACACACACACACACACACACACACACACACACACGCACACACACAGAAACCAAGGCATAGACTGACAAAAGTCCCTGTGATGGAGACAAGACTGGAATACAGGTACATACTTTAGCCACCAGCTGGGAGAGTGGTGGGACCCAGCAGGCACATTGAAGAGCTTTCCCTCCCTTCTTCATTCACTCAGTAAACCTCCAGGGCTGGGTCAGACTGGACTCCACTTTGGGGTGGGGGTGGGGCATGGGGGCAGGGATAGGATGGTGGGAGAGGAGGGGCCCCTCCCAGCCTCCAAAGAAGTGGGTGTGGGTTGCAAGGCCTGTGGAGGGGCGGCAGGCAGACAGGATCAGGGCGGTAACAAGCCTCAGCTGGGTTTCTGGCTCCCAGACCATAGGCTGTCTCCTGCTGGGCCATATGCTGGTGGCGTGGTCTTGGGCAAGAGTCCAGGCTGGCTGTCCTGCAGGCTGGCCTGTGTACCTACAAGATGATAAATGGCTCAGTACCTTACAGACTTAAAGAGGTGGGGTGAGGGAGTTTTAGAAAATATATGTTCTAGAAGGAACAGCCTACTTGCTGTTGATGCGGGGACCTTGACTGGGACAGCTCAGAGGAGCGCTGTGGTCTGGAGTTTGCTCCTCTTCCCCCAGCTGACTCCTTTCAAGCTGTGCGTGGGGACCGCTGTTCTGCCTCACACACAGCAATGCCGGTGCCTACTGAATGCAAGGCTGAGCTTAGAGATAGGGCGATTGCTGAAGTGGCCTCTGACAGACATGGGCAGTCTGAGATTCCTCAGATTCAATTTAGATCGACTCCTAACTCTGGTGTTAAGAAGAGCTGCATTAAATTGCTTCTTATCACTCCCATTTTGCAGAAAGTCAAACTGAGGTATCTGCAAGGTCTTCCCAGCCAGAGATAAGTCTGCCGCTTTGGGCTTGCAGCATGTGATGGATACACCTTGGCTCTTGCTTAAAATTTTCCTTCAGCCAGGACTTTTCCCTGGAGAAAGTTGGAACAAACCCCTGGATCACCCCAAGGATGAAGAGTCAGACACTGTGCCCCAAGCTCTCAGTTCTTTCTCCTCAAAACCAGACCTTCCCTCTACGGATGCCAGGGTCCCCATGGGGCAGATGCTCAGAAATGGTTTGCGTGACTCCTTCCCAAAGGGGGACCATCACAATACAGGTCAGAGCTGGAAGGCCCTCATAGGATGACAGGGGAAACAGAGGCCCAGTTCCCCCCAACATTATCCCCCTAGGGTCCTCCATGAGTTCCCATGTCTCACCAGCTTCCCAAGCTGATCTGCGTAGAAGGACCACAGCACCCTAATCCCTCTTCCTGTCAGGCAATAACTGTCTTGTTTAAAGTGTTTGTAGGATTAGTCAAACAATCAGAGATCACAGCCAACAGCCACCCTGTTCTCTCATTACCAGGTGCCTATAATTAATATTTATAACCAAGAGGGTGCTTGCCTGTCTTTGCTGAAAGGGAGTTCAGTATTTCCAGCCAGTGGCTGCAAACACACAGCCTCTTGTTACCCATCATGGGAAGAGCTCGCCGCCTTTAGCGGCTGCACTGTAATTGTAGCTGGCAGAGAAGAGCGCTCGGGTGTGGGAGAGGACACCGGACAGGAACCACAGAGGAGGGTGCGGGGTGGAGGGCGGGTCACACACCGGGAGCGGGGGAGGGACGTGCAGAAGATGGTCCGTGCCCAGAGCCAGAGAGAAGGCGAGAGACTGTGAGTGGAGAGAGAGACTGCAGCAACCCCAGAGAGAAAGGGAGGATCAGCCAGGGACTGAGAGAAAGCGGAGTGGAGACTGAGAGAAGGAGGCACGGAGGATGAAGGGAAATCGTTTTGAAACAGTAAAGGGGAAATTGGGAGAGCCAGGGAGGGGCTGTGGGAGCCCATTGAGCGCGACAGCGTGAAGACAAAAGCTCTGGAGAGAGGCAGAAAAACCACTCAGTGCCACGGACGGAGATCCACACAGGGGAGCCAAGTGACTGGCTGTGTGTGGGGGGGTCAGAGTCTGTGGGCCACCTCGCCCAGCACAGAGCCTGCATAGGAGGCTCGCAGCCAGCCAAGCCTGGCACCCAGTTGGCACTCAGTGTGCTCACCCAGCACAGATCCTGGTGGCATAAGCGTCCCAGCGCTGGAGCTAACTTCTGACAGATGCCTCACCCCAAGCACACTTGGGCTATAATAGGTGTCCCGCCTGGGGGTGAAAGACTCATGGTTTTGACCGGCCCGTGCTTAGGCAGTGCCTGGCTTTCAAACCTTTGCCTGTGTTCTTCTCTGTGACCAGCAGGGGCAGTGGAATGGATGCCGGCCTGGAGGTTGGGAAATCTGGTTCCTAACTCTACAGTAAGCCTTTGACTTGAGCGAGTCTCTTTCCTTCTCTGTGAGTCAGTTTCTCTGCATGTTAGATGACGGGTGGCCCCAATGGCCTCTGAGGGTTCCTCCAGCTCTAGAATTTCATGACTTCAGATCCGACTCAATCTTGCTTCACACCCAGCTCACATGGGTCTCTCCTACTCCAAACCCAGTCCACCATTCTCCCTTGGCTCACCAGGTTGTGGGGCCGGTGGTCCTGGGAAGAACAGGCTATATCCGGGGCCACCTGAGGCTCTCTGATTTGCACATCAGAACTCAAGGAGGGCTTTTAGCTCTTCATGCCCTCGGGCCCTGGTGAAGCAGCTGGAGAAGAGGAAGTACAGCCGAGAGGCAACGTTGAAAGCAGGGCTCTCAGGAGCCATGAACTTGACCCCATAAAGGGGTGCCGCATGGTTATTCATGAGGGATGCAGCAGAGACAGCACGTGGGAAGGAGAAGTGGTTTTCAGGAAGGATTGGTAGACAGGACCAAAAAGTTGGGAGCAGCATGGTCAAAGAAAAAACAGAGGGCTGAGAAGAAGATGCCTAAAACAGCTATGCCACTCCCTTTATTATACGGGTGGAGAAAAATGTTCTCAACAAATCACTCCCCAAATTTAGTGGCTTAAAATGGCAATCCTTTATTTTCATGGCTCTGGGTCAGCTGACCCAGACTGGGCTTGAGTGCAAGGAGGCTGAGCCCCCACCTGTCTGTCCTCTGCTACCTCCTGCGGTGAGCGGGCTAGCCTGGGCTCACCCTGCTCATGGCCCAGGCACAGGAGTAGGAGAGCATATGAAGCCACGCAAGGTCTCTTGAGGCCTAGATGGGAGCTGGGAGACCACCATCTCCTTCCATCTGGATGGAGGAACTGTCCTTTCAACAAGTGGCTCTCAAGGTCACTTCGGTTTCACCTTCTAGTCAGCAATCAGGGGAGAGAGAGAGTAGAGGATTGCTGGAGTAGATTTCAGGGGTTGGGCCTAGAAGGGAGGCAAACTTCTTATCCCCACAGCCCCTTGGCTGGAGATCTGTCTGTGGATTCTATACGCAGGGAAATTAGGAAACAAAATCCCCGGCAGGAAGCTACTTCTGATCAACACCTGGGAAGGCACCATCCATCTTTGGTGGCCAACTGGGCACCGTCACAACTTCCCAAATGATTCTAGGGCACAGGCAGAGTTGAGACCACTGGTCCAGAGCTCCCCAGTTTCACTAGGATTGTATTCCAGTTGCTTCCACCCCATTTCTAGTGCCCTAGAGTTTAGGGTGAGCCTCCTGGGTGGCCATGCCTTCCAGTGTCATGTAGGGAAAGGCTGGGGACCCACAGGGAGTCTAAGGACAGTAGCCTTTGCTCCTGGGGAGGGCTGTACAAGGGACTCACGGGAGATGAGGCTGGAGCAGATGGAGCAAGACCCAGAGGGGCCTTCCAAGTCAGCCTGGGAGGCCGGTCCTCTGTTTGGCAGCCAGGAAAGGTTTGGAAGGAGGCAGGAGACAACAAGAATGAATGGGAAGAGGCTTAATCTGGGGGTGTGGGAGCTGTACAGACAAATCGAGGAGGAAGGAGGGAAGAAGAACCAGGGAGGAGGGAGGAGGGAAGGCAGCCTCTCAGGTGTGTTTGCGCTCACTTTTAAGGCCAGAGGACCAGCTATGTGTCCAGTGCCACCTAGTCTTGGGTAGTCTCGGTGTCCAAAAAGAAAGGATGGGGCCTCCGCCCTTCCTCACTGCCCAGGCCCATGTCCTCTGGGGGCGGGGGTCATCCTTTCCCTCTTCCTGTTGGCTGCTCTCCAGACTATTCAGGCATATATTACAGTCTCTGGAAACAATTCTACAAGGAAATTCCTGATGTTTTATGCTATTGTAAAAACTATTTATAGTATCCCAAGGGGATGCCTGTATGGGGAAACACTCCTTTATATATGCAAGGGATGTTTGTGGGGAGAAATCAGTACTATGTTGTTAAAATCATTCATTAATTCATTCACTCTACAATCACTTATGAAGCCCAGGTCCTGTGTTAGGTATCAGGGATGGAAGAATGACCAGGAGAGGCATATAGGTCTCGGCCCTCGTGGAGCTTGTGGCTTTTACCTCCTTTGTCTAGAATCAGAAATAGGTCTTTTGCAGGTGAGGTTCCAACTATTCCTAATGCCCCCACACAGAGTCCTGTTTAGGGCTTTTCAAATCCCAGCAATCCACTGGCATCCTTTGATACAGACCTAATTGGAATACAGACACAAAGGTACCTTTCCAGCATGTGGAGTAAACAGAATAATTTCCTCTTTAAAAAAAATAATGTTTGTAGGCATTCAGCCTTAGAAAATTGTGCCTGAAGAGCTGAAAGTCCAAGGACTAGTTTCTGTTCAGGCGATGGTTTATTTGTAACACTCAATTTCAGTCAGACTTGATAGTCCTACCAGTGTAAAAGACATTTATTGTGTTTTTGATTATAAAAGTAATATACACACATTGTAAGACCATTCGGGAAACAAAGAAAAGTTGGAGGAAGAAAATAACAATCACCCATAATCTTATCTCTGAGAAATAACCACCATAACAGTTTGGGGTTTTTCCCCAGCTTTTCTTTAAATGTTTATATTTAAAAAGAGAGTTGCTATCTAAACATTGTGTCTTCTCATTTTATTAACATTTATCACAGGAATTTTAAAGTGTTTATTTTTATTAGTACATATGTACATGATGATTGAATTCACTGCAGGGAGTTGGCATGTGTACTCATCTTAATTTTTTTACTCCCCTCCTTCCCCACTGTGCATATTTTAAGTGACTACCTCATATTTGAATGTGTTTGTATCATAATATACTGAAGAATTTTTTGAAATTCTATGAAACATTTACATTGTTTCTGTTTTTTTTGGTGTGCCATTATCCGCAGTGGCGCTCATCTTCATGTGTGAAGTTCTGTCAGCCTCTCTGATTGTTTCCTTAGCATTCATTCTTTTGGAAATTAAGATGTTCATTTAAAAGCTGGCTAGATAGGCAGGTACAGTGGCACATGTGTGTTATCCCAGCACCAGCAGGCTGAAGTGGGAGGATTGTGAGTTTGAGACAGCCTGGGCTAAGAGATATAATAAAAAAATAGAATGGAAATTTAAATTAAAATATTTAGTGCAGTAAAAGACATATTTCTATGAATCCCCCCAAATACTCCTCCTCACTTCAAACACATTCATTCCATTACTCTTTTTTTTCATTCCATTACTCTTGCTACTTTCTGAAGCAGTTCTGAAAGTCCTCTTTCATGAGTGTCTTCAGTTGTGCTGTTGTGTCTGCCTTCTTGTTCTGAAGTGATTAAAAACATGTACCTTGCTTGGTCATTTTGACTTTGGGAAGAGCCATAAATGGCCTGGTGTCAGATTCGATGGGTAAGGTGGACGAGGACGCACCATAATGTTTTTATTTGACATAAACCGCTGTACCAAGAAGTGACGTGCGACACAGAGAGTTGTCATGATGGAGGGCATTTCTCATGCGTTCAGTGGAACTGTAAGAGATGTTCAGAACCTCAGAAATTTCCCCAATAGCCGTTGCCTGTTTGATTGAATCAGTTTTCTTACTCTTTTAATATTCTCTTGGGTTTTTGCTGTTGATGTCCTTATGTTTCCTCATCTTTAACTGATTCACAATCACGAAATCTCTTGAATCACATGTAAACCATCTTCATGGTCACTGCGGCATCTTCATATACTACTTAAAAAACATTTTGTGTATTTCTTTAACATTTCCTTTTACAGTTTGAGACAAAATGTCATGTTAACGCATTGTTTGGGATTCATGACTTATGGCAGACTCTAAATTGCACCTCGCATCCGTAGCTATAACTGACCACCTGTGTCATCTGTTACAACGATTCTCCTGCAGCTTCTTGTATTGAAGGTCCCTGCCTTTCTGATGGAGGGTGCACAGTAGCAGCAATCCCCATACTGTTTGGTTACATCTCCTATATAGCAAGCCCAAGGCTAGCCTGGGCTACACAGCAAAACCCTGTCTCCAAAACCAACCAACCAAACAAACAAACAAACGAATGAACAAACATTAGAAGGAGTGCCTCACAGGATATGCAGATAGGATGAAAATCTGTTCAGTGCTATTGCTCATCTGGAAATGTATGTTCTTCAAGTCACAGTAAAGCCTTGCTACCCATCAAATGGGTAAAACTAAAAAGACCAATAGTATGGAGTGTTGATAAAGAGGTGGAACAACTAGATTTCTTATACATCGGTGGTGGAGTTGAAAATGGTCCAACTGTTTTAGGAAATGATTTCTGTTGAAGTTAAACATTCTCCTACACCTGTGATGATGAACCTACAGCAGGCATGTTATGTTTTTCTTTTATGACAAAAGATGTTAATGTAGTGTTTTTTCTAAGTTGAAATCTCAACATTCATTTTTAATTGCAGCATTGGTGCTTTGTGATAAAGAAGTGGTTCTGGGTTGCAGTTTGGCACTTGGTCTCTAAAAGGTTCACCATTATTGACCTACATTATGAACTAGCAATTCCACTTGTACATATCCAAGAGGAATGAGTACATGCATCAGTGAAACAACACGCATGTAGCCAGGGATAGCAGGGCTATAATCCTAGCTTTTGGGGAGGCTGAGCTGGGAGCATTACGAGTTTGAGGTCACCTGGGCAATTTACTGGTACATCACTTAAAAAAAAAAGAAAACAAAGAGAAAAAAGAACATTCACTTATATTCTACTCATCATAGGCCCAAGCTAGAAATAATCTAATACCTACCAATATGTGAATGAATAAACAAACTGTGGTATTTTCATACCATGGAATACTATACAGCAAGAAATGAGAATGCTCCATTGGTACTGCAACCACATAGATGAATTACATTGAGTGAAAAAATCCAGAAAACGTGCATGTATGTGATCTCATTTATATGAAGTTCAAGAATAGGTAAAACAAATCCATTTTTACTAAAACCAGGATAGCGATTACCTCTGGGGAGAGATATAGATGGACAAGTGCAGGAAGGACGCATGGTTTCTTTTCTTGATTTTGGTGACAGCTATATGGATGTATAGAAAAATTTTAAAAATAAAGCTGTAAATGAAAACAAATACATTATGCTTTACTTTGTGTAGGTTATATTTTTAACTGAAGGAAAGAAAGTAGGTAGTAGGGTGGGATTTGGATGAATCAGAATGGGCTGGGGATATAGCTCAGTGGCACAGCACCCACATGGCAAGTGCAAGGTCTTGAGTTGGATTCCTGGTACACACACACACACACACACACACACACACACACACACACACACACACAGAATAGCATGGATGAATCAGAAGGTGTTAGTGTCAGGAATGCTGGAATCTGCCCTCCTAGTTATTTGTCACCTGCCTCTCAGGTTTTCAAAAAGTAATACACAAGGTACAATACCTGAACTGTAGCCAAGGTACCATTTTGTGGGTGGTAACTCCAGTGTGGTCCAATCCACCATGTTCAGGATCCAGCCTCAGGCTGAGTTAGAGTGCGTGGCTTAGGCTTGAGGCTCAAGTGGGGCCAACAGCCCCTGCATCCCATGTCTGCTCCGTGTCTGGGAGCAGTGGCTTCAGCATGCCCACAAGCCCTGTGCCATGGGAGAGAGCAGGAAGCACTGGTAAGAGCACCCTGCAGGAATGCTGACCTTGAACACAGAATGACCTTGTTTGCTAACAAACATAGACCGATGCACGCCTCACACTCTCTCCCATCAGCCGATGGCCTGGTCTCCTTTGTGAAAGCAACAGGGAGTCATAAGGGATTGGGCAGCAGACATCTGGTATAAGAGTAGCAGAAGCATTTCTTCCTCCCTCTTGACTCCCAGAAAGGCTAAGGGAATGTACAATCAGGTTTTGTCAAGTTATGCTCCAGGAGTTTGTGTCAGTTTCCACTCTCAGCATCATCACACAAGAAAATCAATTTCACCACATTCTTTCACGATGTGAATGTTATGATTTTATGAGACAAGATAGGCAGCCTGAATGCGCAGTTTGATGGCATCTGCAGAACTTATTTCTGCCTAAGTGGCTCTGACTTGGATGCATGGCAGGGGGAAACCACACCACTTGCTTCTATGTAGCAGGTTAGGCTTGGAATTGTGGAAGGAGTCCCAGGAGAGCGCTAAGGATGGCCGAGACAGGATGCTGGAGCCCTGGGGAGGGTGCTGTTCTCTGGTAATATCCTGGGGCACACAGGTAAGGGGAATGCACGTGCCTAGGGCTCAGCCCCACTGCAGAGCAGGCCGAGTTACCGCTCTGTTTGTACCAGACATATTTTTGGCCAGTACAGCTAAAAATATGGCTTGCTGGTGATCTCTTCTTCCCAAATATGTTGATAAACCCCCACTGATGAAGAAATCTGCCCAGTCTCATTTCTGCCTCCCGAAAAACTCAGCTACCATGAGTATTTCTCCCCAACCCCTTTTCTAATATGATCAATGAAAAAATGGTACCATGGTTGTAATCGACATCACTTCTTTGACTGTCAGCGAGGCTGCGCCCTCCTTCTTAGGGTGAGGGCCCCTTGTGCCCCACTCCTGTGAACTGTCCTCCTCCTCAGCCTTCCGGAGGTTTGCTTGGCGTGTGAGAGCGCTGGCGTTTCCTTCCCCAGGGTGGAAGGGTTGGAGTCCTCACCAGTGGAGCCCTCCGGGGTCCTGAGCCTCCACACACGGGCACGGATGTATTTAGTTGTTGGTGGGAGCACTAGGCATTTTTTGTCTACACATACTTTCGCTGGAAGCTGTATCAGCCTGGCAATTAGCTCCCTCAATCAGGCGAGCAGCTCATGTGAGATGAGACATCTCAGGGCTGATTGCCGGGAATTGGGAGCGAGCCGGCAGGCGATCATCTCCCACTCTCTCTCTTTCTCCGAGTCTCTTTTTCCTTTTTCCATTTTAAAAACTGCTTGATTGTAAAGAGGGATGATTCACTAGTGGAGATTTCTTCTGTAACTTTGTGGGGAGACGCAAAGCACTCCCTCCTCTCCCCTCTGCCCTCATCAGGCTGGTTCCTCCTGCAGGGGGCGCGGACGGCCGCTTGGGCTGGCCCTCCTTCCCTGCGGAACCAGGTGGCCTCCTTTGTGTGACGCCCCCACACCGGAAACCCACTTCCTAACTGCCAAGCCCTGGTGCCCCCCCCACCCCCCACATCTAGAGCTGGCACCCACCTCTCTAATGGCAAGAAATACTTCCTTGTGTCTGACTCCAACCCTTCTTACTGAATTTCATTTTGTTTGGTTCTCAGAAATAATTTTTTCCCTATCCTCTCTGATGCCTTGTTTACCGACACTTGCCACCTTTCTCCCCCTCACACTTCTTCCCTTCCTTCCTTCCTTCCTTCCTTCCTTCCTTCCTTCCTTCCTTCCTCCCTCCTTCCCTCCCTCCCTCTTTCCTTTCCTTTCTTCCTCCCAGCCTCTCCCCCTTCCTCCTTGCCTCCCTCCTCCTTTCTGTGAGGGTCTTCCCTGAGAACTTACTGTGTTCCACGCATTATCATAGGCGTGGAGACCAATCACTGAACAATTCAGAGATAGCCTTTGCCCTCATGCAGTTTTATTCTGCTTGCAGGAGGGGTCTTATTTACTTTTCTCACTGCTGAGACAAAATACCTGACACTGAAAGTTAAAGGAAGAAAGGTTTGTTTAGCTCACAGTTTGTGGAGGCTTCAGTTCATACCTGGCTGGCTCCAAGGCAGGGTGGCACATGGCAGAGGGGTTCATGGTGGGCAGAAGAGGGAAAGAATAAACAAGCAAGTGTCAAGCAACAAGCCTCTTTCTATTCATTATGTCTTACCCTATGGGTGGGCAGCGCTCACACCCTTAGTCCTAGTGCCCTTACTCTTAGCACTGCACCATGAATCAGTCCCAGTGTCACACACTAGCCAGCCACCTCCGAAAGACCCCACCTATGACCACATGAGGCTCTGGGGGGACATCTGGACAGAAAGCATGACATGAACAAGCCAATAAAAATACACAAATACGTTCATAATGAAACAGCAAATAGTGATCAACGCAATGAAAGAAAGCAGGGCAAGAGCGGATGCTGTTTTGCAGGGGGCAGCAACAGCTTCTCACCTGAGAGCTGAACTGAACAGCGCAAGGGGCAGAGCTATGCGGCTATCTGGGAAAGGGTTTTCCAGATGGGGGAGTAGCAAGCGCAAAGGCTCTGAGGCAGCCGCATCCTAGCGTGCTGCGGCTGGAGTGTCAGAAGCTCAGACAGAGCTGGCAGTGAGGTGGGTCAGCATGACGGGCGAGGGCCAGTTCATGCAGGGCCCAGCGGGCCATAATAAGCACCCGGTTTGGTTCTACATAGAAGGGGAAATGATGACGGTCGTCAGGGCGAGGAGTGGCATGACCTGACTCAGGTTTTTAAACCCTCACCTGGCTGTTCTGCGCCGATTAGACTGTAGAGGGGCAGGAGTGGAATCAAGGAAATAACTCAAATGACTCCCTTTTCTTTCAGTGAAGTGACCCCCCTCCCTGCAGCTGACAGCAGGGAGCAAATTCAGCTGGAAGTGTCACTGGCAGCTTGGTGGCTGCTCAGCCAGGCAGAGCCCAGAGCCACGAAGGTGCAATCCGTCTTTTACAGAGAGTGGAGTTAAGAGGACAGATTGTAAAGTTCAGCCGTGCGTGTGCGTGAGCGCGTGTGAGTGTGCGCGCGCGCGCGCACACACATCTACTGATTTTTTTTCCTCTTTCAGTTGTTTTGTTGATCAAATTATATCTTGACATGTTGCGGACCTTCTTCTTTTCCCCAAATGCCACCTAAATGAGGCCACAGTGCAATTAAGACTAATTTGTTGGTAAAAATAATGGGAAGCTGTTCAGTTCCACAGAAGAACAAACTTCAGTGTTCTCATTATCGTTATCCTTATTATTGAAGCCATTATTATTGCTAGAAGCCTGTGTCAGGCTGAAAGAAGCACGAGGGAAGATGAAACACATTTAGAAAAGAAAAGAAAATGCCTGTGGGGACGTTGGAGCCCTTGGAGTGAAATGTCCAGGGTTCTCTTCTCATCGGTACCGTCTGGCCTCCATGTAACCACGGACAGGTGACTGAAACTCACTGAGCCTCAGTCTTCTCATCTGTAATTTGGGCGCATCGATATTATCCATAGCATTGGATTGCTGAGGAGTAAATTGTCACCTGAGTGTTCGAGTATTCTAACACTCCAGCGGCCAAAGCTCTATGTGTCATGCCTATTATGAGGCAGCAGAGTTGCGAGGGAGAGGCGAAGGAGGGGCCGAAGAACACAGACCAGCTGCCTTTAAAGAAAGCTGTGCGACACCACTGCACATGGTGTTTCTGTGTCACTCCCATTAGCTGGGATTCAGGCACGTGGGCAGGTCCAACTGCAAAGCATGCTGGGTAATGGTGTGTGCTCTGGGATGCCTTTGTCCAGCTGAGCACTGGACAACAGAAGAAAGGGAGACTGCCTGTTGGGAGATAAGCACAGGCCTCCCCCCACCAGGTGACCCTAGAGGAAGGAGAAGGTAGAGAGGGGAAGAGTTAGGGCTCATAGCCTCAACATCACCAGGCATTGTGTTTTCCTCCCTCTCTCTACTTCTCAGAGTCAGCTTTCAACTTCCTGGCCAGCCCTTCATCCTAAGAATCTCTTGTATACCCTCTGACCTCGAGTCTCCATAGTAACAGCCCTTCCTCCAGCTCACTCATTGCTTCCTGGGACCATGGCAAAGGCTGCTCCTCACTGTCTCTCTTTCCAGCCTGTGGTCACTCATCTTTATCTCAGCCTATGACTGAGACCCAGTGGGGCCCCAGCTGCCTGAAGGATAAAGTCCACTTGGCTGAGCTTAGTCTTCGAGGCCCTGTGAGCTAGTTCCCAGCATCTTGCTCATTCTGTCCAAATACCTTCTTAGCAGCTAAGCTGTCAGCCAAATTATCTACATGCTCTGAACACCTCTGACTTTGAGTCTGCTTTTTCTTGCACCTTTCCTCTGGGACACTGGTCATTCATTGGCTGTGCCTTCCCAGATCCATCCTTCACTCTGCCCACCTCCGCTTTGTTGGGTGGAGGGGCTGAGTCCGGCAGGCTGTGTCCTCCAAGGCTTCTGTTGAGCTGCTGGTTGGGTTTGGCCAATAAGGGACACTGGAAGGAAACTGGGAGGTGGAAAGAGGGGAGAAACTGGGAATTTTTCACCTTTGTCTCTGTACGGGGCAATGCTTTTGGCAGCAGCTCTACCTCCTGCTAGACAGAGCCCCTGCGTGGCTCCAGATTCTTCTGGGTAGCCTCTCCTCTGGTCTAGCTCCCTGTAGGGGACCTTGGCTTTTGGAGTGTAGTAAAATTATTTTCTCCACACCCCATTCTTCCATTCCCAGGGGTGCTGGCAACTGCCCATTTTTGGAACTTGGGTGTGGGTTGGTGTTAGTTTGGCCTCTCAAATCTTCCATTATGTGTCTAAATAATCCCCATGTTAAATTTTTACTATGTGAAACACCCAGAGTGGTTTCTCTGTCCCTTTCTTTCTTCTTCCTTCCTTCCTTCCTCCCTCCCTCCCTCCCTCCCTCCCT
>PVLD010009497.1:0-76694 GCA_004027595.1 Dinomys branickii | reverse complement strand
TTTTCCCAAAAATATAAAAGGAGAGAAAAAGAGAAGTCCTCAGAAAAACAGAGGCGGGAGAGAGTGGTTTTTATTCAAGGCATCAGAGTGAATAAACCACGAGCCTTGAGGGTCACTGTGTGGGTTATTAAGATAGAAAGAATTCCTTGGGCCTCTGATAAGCCCCAGGTCCGGGTCTGTGAGAGGGAAGTACGGCAGGTGCCGAGGGAGCAGAGGAGACGTTACCTGCACAGAGCTCCAGCCCTCTATGTGCCCCAGGGTGCTCAGCGCTCCCCAGTCCACCAGGGTCAGCTCCTGGAGCTCTCGCTCTCCTAGACCCATTAAGAGCCGGCCCAGCTGCAGAATCTGCTCAAGACGGAATCCTCGAGGGGGGCCCCATAACTGGGAGGAAGAGAGGGACAGTGTGAATGGGAAAAGCACTGGACTCGGAGTCAAATGCTTGCTTTGGACCTTAGCAGTGGAAGTCTGGGCAAATCACTTGCCTTTTCTTTCATTTTCCTCCACTGTAAAATGGGTGCATTAGACAATAGTTCCTACGACTAAGGGGTTATTGAAAGACCCTGGAGTGGCAGAAAGAAAAGCAGACTCTGTTCCACAAGTTCTAGATGTTTATGTGCAACACATTCACTAATGTGCCGGTAAAATGCAGATGCTGAGGCCCTAAACCGAGATTCTTCGACTGGCATCGTACCCCAACAACAGTATTTTAAAAACCTCTCCCTAGATGACTTTGACACTAAAAGTTCATGACCACTGCTCCAGTCCCTCTATTTGTGTACCAGCTCCATTTCCTAAACACTGACCCCTCTGACCTACTTGTGATCCAACCCTCCGTGTTTATCTCCTGTTCTGTAGCTCTCACCCAACTCCCCATTCCCTTGTGTTCTCCATCATGCCTAACCATGTGCCTCATGTTTTCCCCTCTAACTGCTAGTGGCCTCTCCATCCCTAACCTTCTTTGCCTTGCCCATGGCCGCCTGTAGCTCCTCAGGCCCAAGCCCTGGATCTGCTGCAAACAGTGCCAGACAGTCCTCAAAGTCCGAGAGCTCCATCTCTGCAATCTGTGCTGCAGACCAGGCTGCTGGGAAGGTCCCTCGGATGTCTGCACAAGTTGGTACAGGCTCTGAAGGGGGAAGGCAGGTCCAGGGGGTCAGTGTAGTATTAAAATGCACCTAGAGAGATGTCTGTAGATGGAATGACTCTCCCAGCCCTTGGAAGATGGGGCAGTGTAAGCAGCGATGGTTACAGGGTGAGATTTATAGGGTGTAGGCAGTGTGGCAAACCTATGGCACACATATTGTTTGTTTTCCTTTTAAAACAAAAGATGTTTACATATGAGTTGTTTTTTTTCTAAACTAAAACCTCAATGTTCAGGTTTAACTGCAGTGCACTTTGTGATAAATAAATGGGTTTTGGATTGCAGTTTGGGCACTTAGTCTCTAAGAGGATTGCCATCACTTGTTTAGAGGGCATTAGAACAAGAAGCAATTGGAGAGCCAAAGGCCCTAATTTCATAGGCAGGAGGTTGCCCTTGTATTTTATGGCAGAGCTGAGGTAGAACCCAGGTCTGTAGCCTCATAGTGTCTCCCTCCTTCTGATCTCCCCAGCAGAAAGCTTCGTGCTTAGCCAAGATAGAGCTGGGTCTGTTAATAAGAGAACAGGAAAATGGAGTCCTGGGCTAAAAACTTAATGAAGCTACCTTGGTATTTAGATACCA
The DNA here is from genome assembly GCA_004027595.1 of Dinomys branickii. Taxonomy (NCBI): domain Eukaryota; kingdom Metazoa; phylum Chordata; class Mammalia; order Rodentia; family Dinomyidae; genus Dinomys; species Dinomys branickii. The sequence continues at coordinate 74,977 of PVLD010009497.1, read as the reverse complement.
AGATGGACAGGATACCTTGACAATCATGTCAAAAGCCCAGAGAGTAGAAGGTTTGTAAATTTGATCAAAGGTCACGCCATACTTACAGAGCCTAGGTTTACCACCACCTCCAGTGCTTGAGTTCAAACCAGGGGCCTCACGCATGCTAGACAAGTACTTGACCACCAAGATACACCCCAAGCCTAGAGCCCAGAATTCTGACAGCGTTGTTTGCTACTCTCTCCTGTACGCTCTGTTGGATATGAGTATCTCAGCAGCCTCACCTGGAAGATTCTCGGCAGCCGGCCGTACAACCCCAGCTACCAGGGCTGCTTTCTTGGGAGCAAGCCGTGGTCTCCCACACAGCTGTCCCACTCTGCTCTGCTCCCAGCTGTGCTGCTTTTCTAGAAGCCGTTCCAGGGTCTCGCGGCCCAAAGCCTCCTGCATAAGAAAGTAGGAGGAAGAGAGGTCCAGATAGGGTCAGGGCCAGCTGCTGCACTGTAATTCCAAGTCCTGCCGATGTTTAGCATTCCTCCCCAGAGCCAGGTTGTGCTTTCTTTGCCTCCTTGCCCTGAGATTGCTATAACCAGTTCATTCATCCCTCCATGTCCCTTCACCTTACCCTGGGAATCAAGGAAATAGCCTCAGTAGGCAGAGTAAATACTAGACGTCCTGCTTGCTCTACTTCATCCTGGCTCCACAATTCTGGTTTCCTAAAGGATAGGAAGATGATCATATGCTGGGAACTGAGGGAACCGTGAGGAGAAGAGGACACAGCAGGAGTGGGGATTCAGGCTCCAAGGGCTGTTAAGCATATGGAAGGGGCCGCCCTGATGGTGGTAGTTGAGGGGCTGGGCACAGGAAAACTTAGGCTCTGAAGTTCCCAAAGACCGTTACCCAAGAGCAGGATCCTTCAACAGCAGCTGTCCCAGCTCTGTGGCAAATGTCTCTTGTAGGCAGAAGCTCTGCAGCTGAATGAGATGGGACAGCAGGATCGGTAGAGGGATCCGTCGTACGCTGTCTGTACCCAGGAATCCGACCAAGGGGCCCAGTGTCTGCAGCACTTCCTCTGAGATAGAGGTCTCCTCTGGAACCTGGAGGGGGCGTCAGGTCTTGAGCAATGTACTTGTGACTCAGAGTACTAGGCTTTTTGATCGAGACGCCAAGTCCCTTGGCCTTCCTTTTCTCCTGCCCCCAATTTAACAGCCTAGGATGCTCACTACCTTTGTTACCCTTAAACCATGAATGAAGTCAGACAGGAGCAAGGTAGAAAGACTGACAGGTGGGGTCCATTGGATTTCTCAGGTCCCAATGGGATGGATAAGAATCATTAAGCAGGTTATTAAGGAACAGAATCCAGAGGGCAGATCTAGAGACTCTTATAGATAAGAACCTGTTTGGCAGCAAGAAGGGGGCGGGGCCTGGAAGACAGGCAGAGATCACTGTTTGAGTGGCATGCACTGCCAAGGGCCGCAGATGTGAGTCCGGGAGGGTGGACTCCTACCAGGTTTTGTAGTGCCCGCTCTGCCAGGGCTGCCTGGTGGGGTGGGGTCAGCGCCAGCAGCTGCTCTGGAGCTCCTTGTACCAGCTCCACCACCAACATAATGGACTCGTTGGAGAGTCTGTCCATCAGTGGGATCCTGTTACAGTAATTGGACAGCAGGGACACTCAGTCACAACTCAGCCAAGTTGAGAAGGGACCTCAGAACCTCACATCCCTCAGACAAGGTGTGACGCAAGGACTGTAATCCTGGTCTGTGACTGACACTAAACAGCCCTAAGCTACTTATCACCACTTGCTTTAAGGGAGAAAACAAAGAGAGTGGCTCATTTCTAGTATTCTGAAAAGAAAATAATCCTATCTGGTATAACGGACTCAAAAGCCCCAGGTACTAAGTACCATTAAAATTTTTCTCATCCCTCTTTCTGTGTGACTCATGGTCCAGGATCTTTCTCTTCATGTAGGCCATTGGCTTTTTCTTAATCTAAATTATCTCAGAAAACCAAGATATTTAAATTGATTTGATGGCATTAGAAAAAGAAAAAGCCCTTTGGGCTCACAAATCAGAGGTGACATCATGCAGTCATACAGGGCTGTCAATTCTAAAACTGGGCCAAATTGTGCAAGAGCCAAAATCTGCGTAAAGGCCTGTAAACATGTAAGGATGGAGTGAACTGCTTTTACCATCTCCAAATGCCCCAGAAGACTGCAACTCCGGCCTTGTCCTGCTCTGACTACAGCTCAAAGGGAATGGGGTGAGGTGCAGTTAAAGTGAGAGAAGAGGCACATGAGCGAGATGCCTATGAACTCCTGGACTCTCTGGGATGAAGACGCATAAATGTTCTCTTTCCCCAGCCCATACCTGAATCTGCTCTACAGCACTGCTGCAATGAGTACATCTCCCTTAGGAGGCTTGGATAGCTCTGGTGATTAGGAACTCACTATCTCCAGTTTGCCTTTTTTTTTTTCCTTTGGGACAGGGTCTCCCTGTGCAGTTCAGGCTGGCCTTGAGCTCACTTTGTAGCCCAGGCTGGTCTCAAACTCGCAATGATCCTCCTGCCTCGGCCTCCCGAGTGCTGGGATTACAGGTGTGCGCCACCACGCCTGGCTCTATTTTTCTTACATTGTACAAAAAATTGATTTGAACTCAATCCTGGTCTTGCCCCATGGAACCAATACTGTCTATCTGATAGACCCTTGGAGATTTAAATGCATTTATCACATTTTTCTTCATTTTTTCTTCAGAGAGAACAAAACACTAAGCAAACTACAGTCCTCTACAGAGGAGCTGGACCACTGCCTCCCTTATCTCATACTGTATCTCTATCAATGTGGCCCAGGTTATGTTAGGATTACTTGGCAGGCCACAGCAGTGCCACCTCCCTCTGCTGTCCCGTGGTGGGGTCATTCGAATAGAAGCCCCTGCTTTGGGCTATAAATGCTGTCCGGGAACCACCAGACAGAGAACTGCCTCAGCAAGGCTCTTCCCTAAGGGCACAGCTACTCTGAGTTGAACTTAATGAGGACTCAGTGTCTCCAGGTGTAGCATTTACGGTAAATCCAGGAGCAGTTTGGCGTCGAGCCCACTCAGCTCTGGCCCCAGGGTGGTCAGTCCTGCCTCTGGCACTGTCATCCTCCGCCGTAGTTCTGCCCAGACACAGGCCCTCTGTAGGACAGGGCGGGAAAGCAGGGTTAGGACAGGGCCGAGCAGACGGGTAGGGTGCTGCACGCAGGGTCCCAGCCTCCCCGATCTCACTCATACCCGAGTACCGCCTCTCACCAGGCTCCCTCGGACCCCAGTGGGCAGTTGGTAAAGCATGTGTACCACTTCCAGGAAGTCTGCCGTTGAGCTGATCTGCTGCACAAACTCGCAGGACATGCCGGCTGCCAGGTTGCCTAGAGCCCTGTGGGTGTGTGAGCGGGTAGCAGGGGCAGCCCGCCTGCTCCTTGACACCAGCGCCCCCAGGACACGCACAGAGGCTCATTTACGGTCATTAACAGTTTGAGGGCTGTTTCTACATAGACAATCTCACTGGCTTCCCAAACACTATTACTGTTTACCAGAGAAGAAGATAGAGATTCACACAGGTCAGGCGACATTCCAGTGTCAGCCAACTAGAAGCGCGGTAAACCGAGACTAGAGCCGCGTCTTCAGACCCTCAAACCGCTGGTTCATTTCCGACAGGTACAGGAAAGATGATGCTGACTTGTTTTTATTCTTGCTTGACCCTTGAATTAAACTAGTAACAGCAACTATGCACTCAGAGCTTATCCTGGTAAAACACTATGTTAAATATCTGGGTGGGTGTGTGTGTGTGTGTGTGTGTGTGTATTGGGAATTAAACACAGGATGAGAATGGTTAGCAAATGCTCTACTAATGAGGTACATCCCATCCCTGTTTTACCTTTTGTTTTGAGATATGGTCTTGTAAAGTTGCCTGTGTTGGCCTCAAACTTGTAATTCTCCCACATCAGCCTCCTGAGTAGCTGAGATCATAGGTATGTGTCACCAAACCAAGTTTACACTGAATATCTTACATGTCTTATCACACTAACTCTTCACAGTAACTATCTATGAGCTACGTGCCCTCGTCTGGTATGGAAAAGAAAACCAAAGCTTAGGTTAAATGACTTGCCCAGGAGCACAAGTAGGTGACAGGACAGGGACCGCAACACAGGTCTTCTGAGTCTCTAAGCTCTAATCAGTGTACGCCTGGCACTGTGGAAAGGCAGGAAGGAGGGCAGGGGAAAGCAGAGCCAGGGCAACCATGATGAGGCTGAGACTAGGCATCATCCCTGTATCCCCTGTGGCATTTCACATGGTACATAGCATATGGTAAACACTGAAAAATGTTAGCTGGGCTAAGGGTATAGCTCAGTAATGGATCCTTTGCCTTGCATTCATGAGGCCCTTGAGTTCAATACCCAGCACCACCACCAAAAATTAAAATAAATTGACTGTTCAACACAAGTTACTCACTGCAGATTCCTGAGGGTCAGGTTGGTGGGCACCTGCATCTTCTTCCAGAGAAACTGTGCCTATAATAGAAAGAAAGAAGAGCCCCTTCCCAGCAGAGGTGTTACCCCAAGACCTAAGTCCTGCCTCTCTACTCTGGGTCCCATCAGATGTCACTTTCCCAGTGCCTGTTCTCTCTGAGAGACTGGAAGGGGGAGAGACATTTTGAGGGCTTCTAGGGAGGTGGCACAAAACTGGGCAAGGGGTGGGCAAAGGGGGAAGGGGAGGAGTTGAGAGAGGGAGCTCTGAGGGAGGAAGTAAGGCGTTACCTGCTGCTCAGACCAGGGCAGCTCCCGGTAGCGCCTCCGGTTTGCCAGGAGAGCTGCAGTGCCCAGCTGTAGTAGCTTTAAGGGGAGCAGGGGAAGCAGGCAGTCTGGCCAAGTGGTGGGCATGGGCTGCTGGCAGTGACAGGTGTGACAGCTTAGTGACAGGTGAGAGGTTCTGCACACAACCCTCAGAGAAGGAGAACCGTGGGAGCAGAAAGGGACCAAAGCTAGGTTAGAGGGACTGGCATTTGCCACTGTAGCACTGGACGCCTAAGTTCCCTCACACTGAAGGCCACTGTGGTCGAGCTGCTGCTAGTCAGACAGACACCTGATGAACTCGTATCTCTTAGCTTCTCTGAGCCCTGGTCCCTTCACATGACAGTGGAGTACGTTTCTCAGGCCCTTCTGGCTCTGACATTGTAGGACGGTGTAGGTCATGCTGTGCTGCACCTGAAACTGAAGGGAGCTTCTAACACCTAGGTGCACACAGGGCTAACCTGAACTTTCAGGACCACTGGGGGAAGTTTGTGAGGCAATGCTAGCCAGATGAACCTATCCCAGAATGTGGAGAGGAGCTCGGTTGGGAGATCACACACATTACCTGACCGGGGACACACCCAGCTGCACTGGCACCTGTTGTACTCGTACTTTTAACACCATCTTTCACCTGCATGAGAATCAGCAGTGTGCATTTGTGTTTGGGTGTGGGTAAGGGGGAGGCAGTGGGGAAGCCTCCCCTGGCCACAAGGAAGATGCTGTTCTCCCACCCAGTGCCCATATCCCCCATAGTCCCACCCCTCCTGTTCCTCCCATACCCGAAAGGTTTGCAGCAGCGCTGCTGTCTGGCAGGCTGAAAGACGAGACAGTTCGGGAACGAGGCAGGAGCAGGCCCCAGCCAGAACTTGCCGAGGGATGGCCTGCAGTGTCTGGGGGCTGAGGCCGGGTAGTAGAGGGTGCAAGGAACAGAGTTCCTCCAAGGACAGCTGGGGGGCAGGAGAGACAAGAGGCTTGAAGAAGAGGGGCTGGCTGGTAGGGAAGGCAAAGTCACAGTGCAACAGAGCAAAGGAACAAGGGGAACTGAGGGGGAGGAGAGGGCAGGTGCAAGAGCTGGGAGCACAGGGATCACGGACCCAGGGGGAGGGAGGATGTGGGAAAGCTGCTGCGACTCACATCGTGCCTAGGGAGCAGCCGGCCAAGCAGCAGGGCAGCCTGGGTGGGATGCGAAAGGAAACAACAGCTCTCAGGTCCCAGCAGCCAAGTCCCCAGACAAGTCCCAAGGGCCCACCTTCTGAACCATCCAGCTCCCTCTGCAACTCCCCCAGTGAACAAGAGCAACCTCATCAGAACAGGGTTCACCTCCCATGCTCACCCAGCGAAGGAGGGCTGATGGTATCCCTACATGTGATTGTCTTGACTGGGGCTTCAAAAGTGGATTCCAGGGAGTGATGCAGGCTCACCTGGGCAGGTGTGACGCTGGTTCCCCGAAGGGCAGGAAGCATAGCTCGAAGCTGGGGCTCTGACAGCTCTTGTAGGAAGCGGAGACCCAGCTGGGGGAAGAGAGGGGCCCAGGCCCGCAGCTCTGGGGGGCTTAGCACAGCTCCTCCAGATGAGCGCAGTACCCCTAAAAGTTCATACGCCACCTGTAATCAAAGAAGGTTTGGCAATGGGGAAAAAGAAAGACAGTTGAACCTTGGACCTTCTCTCTAATCCCACAACTGGATTTCTCAGAGCCTGGGTGAGGGTTTGGAACCAGGGACGGAAACAGCACTTTGGATCAAGATGGCACCAGGTGTATTTGGGGTGCCATACACCAGATAGGATAGGGCCAGGAAGGGGTGGTAACAGGTGAGAAGGACCATAGAGTAAGGAACGGAGGTGCCAGAGGTTGGTCCAGGGCTGGCACCACTGTGCTTAAGCCTGGTTGACCCAATTGGGCCCCTCACATAATCCCAGGGGAACCCTGAAGTCTTGGAGGCCTGGGCCAAGGAGCTCTCACCCGTCCTTCTGGGCTGAGGGTCCCGTTGGCCGCACATTCCAACAGGCCCCGTTCTACTGGCCCCATTGGATCACTCAAGGGCACCAGGCTTTGTAGCTCCTCGGGGCTCAGGAAACAGGCAAGGGACCCAAGCCTGAGGAAGGCATGAAGCTGGCCTTCACATGCTCCCTGAGGCCAGGGTTAAGTCAGGGGCTCTGGGTACTTGGAGTAGGTATTCTGATACCTAAACAACATGGAGGCACTGTATACAGGCATCTCTCCTGAAGCCCTACACTGCCTGGGCCATTGCCTGCTTCTTGTCCCCGTTCCCTATTAGGAGACCAATCCACCATAGTAGCCATACCTGTGTCTCTTACCTTTCCCGCTCTGGCTTTGATCAGTGACCCCACAACCACTCACCTGCGGACCTGCTCCTCACCATCCCCGACACTCTGGTTTACCAGGCTACGCAGCACATGCCGGGCATGCCCTGGCCCAAGACCTGCCGCAGGCCAGCTATCCTCCAGGGCCTGGATCTGAGTGGGGAGGGTCACCTTGTGTTGGAGTCTGTGGGATACGTGTAGGGAGGGGCCTGCTGGGAGTCATGCCCCTAGCAGACAAGTGAAGAAGATGAATCTCATACCTGGTGAGGGCTGAGCTGCAGGAAGTTCTCCAGGGGGAGGTGGGGGAGCAGGGGAAGCACCGCCCACAGCAGCTCCTGGGGCCAGGCAGGCACTTCCCCAAATAGCTCAGGGGCCAACAGTCGCTTTGCCAGGGCCTCCTTCTGTTCAGGCTTCATTCCTGAGCTGTGATCTCGGATGGCAGCCAGGCTGGAGGGAGTAACGGGTCTTAACCTTTTGCCTTGTTCCAGTTGTTGTTCCCTGACTGTCTGGAGCCTGCTGTCATGGCCAGAAAGGACACTCTTCCTAGTTTAATAGAGGGGCACTCTGGAAGGGGCTGCTGTAGGGGAATAGCTGCTCTGACCCTGACAGGACCCAGAGGAGTGGTGCTTACACACTGTCATTGGCCAGGAGGGATGGTGGGAAGCGCATCAGGTCAGAGACAGCCAAGAAGGGGATGAGTGGTGACAGGTCAATGAAAAGCTGGGAGGTGAGGCGTGGGTACCGCTGGAGCAGCAGCGCCATTAAGCGACCCATGGCCTGCTCCTCGGAGGGTGGCACCTGTATGGGCACAAGAATGGTTGTCATCTCTGGAGATACTCAGTGTCCTTGCCACCTCCTCCCTGGAGTTGCTTCTCCCACTAAGGCAAGCCCTCTGCACACTTGGTTACAGGTGCCCTTGATCCCTAGATTCCCTACCACCCTTGCTTCTCTCACCCTCTACGCCCACCTGCAGCTGGGCCCAGGAACGATGCATGAGTGTCAGGAAGCCCTGTGCAGCTTCCATCTCCGCTGAAAGCACCAGCTGCTGAAGGTTTTCTGGGGGCATGTGCAGGTATGCCTGGGAACAGGAGGTCGTGGTTGGCATGGCCTTACTGGGCAGAGACTTCAGGCCATGGCTGTCACCCAGCCCATCCATGTGACCCTTCATGTTACCTGTACAAGAACCTGCAGGGCCCAGACACTCTTCTCCCTCTGGAGTAGATCCCACAGCACAGGCTGATTGGAGAAGAAAGACAAGATGCCAAGAGGGCTGTTTCCTCCATCTTCCTGCAGCTTCCCCGGCACTGCAACTCAACTCGTGGGGATGCACCCTTCACTGGAGCTAGCATGTGTGTCTCCTCGGATATGAAGCCCCTTTTGGTCAGGAACCATGTGTCTACCTCTCTACCTACTCCTGAATCCTCTCCCATGCCAGGTCCACTGCTGGCTCAACAAATACTGCACACCTGAACCAAATTACTGCAGGTCTGTTTCAGTCCATTTCAGTGAACCCAGGGCTACAAAAAGTGGGCCCTAACATGGGGTAAGAAGTATGTTTGTACCCAGCAAGAACTAGCAGGTGCTTTGACACTCAGCGAACCAGTTCTGGTATCTAAAGTCCTTCACTCTACGTAGAAGCAAATGAAGTCCAGAAAAACTACTTACCTAAATTCATACTAATTTATGGCATAGTTGAACTCAACCAGTCTTCTGATTTGTAGTCCCCCTGAATCTTTTTCTCGTTTCTACCTTACCTTCTGATACTCAGCCAGCCCCAGTTCTCACTTGCTAGGGAGAGAATCTGAGCCCTCTAACTTGATCCCCTTCCTTTCTGGAGCAGAAAGGGGGAGAATCTAAGAGTACAAAAGAATAAGATTGTTTATTTCATGTTTATGTGTTACGCCCTGCATTAAGTCTACAGTATATATTATCTCATGTAGTTCTTATACCACCTTAAATATTGGCACTATTATTACCCCTAGTTTATAGCTAATAAGAAAAAAAAATACTGCCCACAGAAACTAAATAACTTGTACAAGGCTGATTACAGAGTTGAAATGTGAATCTGAGTTTGTAGACCCTAGAGCTGTGTGCTTACATCACTGTAAATACTATCCTTCTGCCTCTTGCTGCTCAAGGAATTCCTCTGCAATATTCCCCATTCCAGGGGCTTTTGCCCAGGCAGATCACTCACACTGAAGCAGGACAGGAGCTCCATCTTGGTCCTACCAGAGCTGAGGCTGTCTGTGGGTTCAAAGCCTGCTGGGGTAGGATCTTCCTGCTCCAGGAACTCCCCAATTGTCCGTAGCACACTGCGCCGGCCCTCTGGGCGGAAGGCATCCCAGAAGGAACAGTTGTCTGGGAGACTGGAGAGCAGCAGGGCCTGACCTAGCATCCCCTGGGCCTCAGTTCCTCCAGCCCCTGGGCCCAGAAGGAAGGTCAGCAAGCGCAGGAGATAATGCAGGCGTGTGGAGTGGGCAAGGGCTGGCACTAAGGGCTGGCAGCGTGGCAGCTGGGACAACATACCCAGCAGGAAGGGGGCAGGGGCCAGGCAGAGTGGCGATGGCCCAAGAGGAGGCAAAGAAGGCAGAAGGGGGGCCAGAAGCCCTTCTAGAAAGCAAGTGTCATTGCCCCCACGACTGACCCTGCACTGGCCTGCTAGCCAAGGCCAGAAGGGCACCAGGGCCTCATACATGGTGTCATTGGCACAGGCCATTAGCAGGAAGCTGCCCCCATCTGGGCAGCGTTCCCCACAGGGCCCAATGTGGCAGGGTGGGAAGGCAGTGGCATCTGGAGTGGGGCCCTGGCACACGTGCTGAACCCAGGCCTGGTTGCTGGGGGGCACAGCCTGCAGACTCGCCTCTATACACAGCCGCTCGGCCCACAGAGTCTCATTCTCTAAGAAGCATCCCCAGAAGGTCTCTGGGGTGAGGGGCACAGGGGCCAGGCCATCAGGGCAGCTGGTAGGGGGTGGGAGAAGGCCAGCACAGAGCTGCTTTACCAGGAGGCGGTTGGGGCTAGACAGGGTTGAGAAGGAAAGGTTGCTACAGATTGCATCCAGAAACTGCTCGGGAAATTGATCATGGCAAGCCTGCAGCCAGCGCTGGGCACCTGGTGCCCATGAGATCGTGTACCACACAGCGGTCAGGCAGACGGCAGCAGTGCTAGGAGGGGGCTGCGGGGTGGCAGGCCTGGCATGCTGGCAAAGCAAGTGGATGGAGAAGTTAGAGATGCTGTAGGGTGGTGCTGGGCCTGTGTGGTTCTCGCAGAGGGCCTCCACAGAGATGGCTCGCCGCTGGCGAGGCCTGGTGTGGGCCGAGGGCTGGGAAGTCCTAGGAAGACGCACACCAGTGCTCAGGCAGTGGAGGAGGGCAGGAGGTGGGGGTGGCAATCCAGACAGAAACCCCAGCGCCTGCACATCCCAGGAAAGATTGTGCCGGATGCCCCTGGGTGCAGAGGGAGGAATAGGCAGGATCTGGTCAGTTCACACTTTCCGCAGCTGGAGATTCTGACCCTGGCTAAGAGCCCTGCAGGGCAGGTGGCAAGCGCAGGCTACTCTAGGTGCAGCTCCTGAGAGCGTAGGTGCCACTGGTGTAAATGCTGAGCTGGGATAAAGAGGAGAGAGATGTGTGCCGCCAAGGCTCAAACCTGCCTCGGGCCAACCTCAGCTGGAGCCTTGGCGGCCCCAGTCTTCCACCTGGCTGCTTCATTCCTCTCCCTTTTTTTCCCAGCTGGTTTTGGATGACTTAAACACAGCCCTGTTCGGCCTCATATCAGAAAATCTGCCTAGCAATTGGATGTGTCTGTGCTCTGGCGTTGCTGTATTGAATTAGTAAGAGGTGAGGGAATCCAATCTTACTGGTTTTTTTCTACACCCCATCTTTTATTGGCTAACATTTACTGAATCCTCTGTGGTAGGAACTGCTCTAAGGAGTTTATACATACAGTATCAACTCATTTAATCCCTTACAACTCTACAGTAGTTAATATTACCATCTTTATTTCACATACAACAAAAGTGGGACACAGAATATGAAGCATTTCTAAGGTTTCATGGCTGGGAAGACGAGGAGCCAGGAAACCAACCCAAACAGTCACACTCCCAAACCCCTAAACCATGCTGTTCGAATCAGTTTTCTCCTCAGCTCTGAGGCTAATGCTGCAGCTCCCCACCCCCAGATTTCCCAGGCCCACACTCTCAGAACTGCTCTCTGCTACTTACCATAAGAGCAGCTGCTGCAGGTTACCTAGGAGGGAGAGAGCAAGGAAGAGGCCTACCCCCATATCACCCCTCCTGCCCTGCCACCTCCCAGCCCCAGCCCAGCATCACTCACCACCATGGCACTGCCCATGGGCATCAGGCTCTGGCTCGCCCATAATGGAAAAGACCTCATTTTGCAGGGAGTGTGTGACACGGAGCAGCCCCTCCTGGAAGGCAGTATAGAGGGGGGCCCCCACTGTGCGTAGCAGACCACCCCAAAGAGCATCCTCAGAGCCCAGCTCCCCTGGTGGGGCAAGCAAGCCCAACAGACCCTGCAAAAGGTGAGGGGCTGGCTCCTGCCCCTCGGAATCTGTAGCATTGGTGGGATCCACACTGGGCTGCAGCTGCACCAGGGCCTGCCAGCGGGTGCCCTCTAACAGCAGCAGCAGAGAAGGCAACCAGTCAGCAGCCAGCGCACAGTCAGAAGGCCCATCGCGGGTACACGGGGGCCTTGTAGGGGCAGGGGGCCCCCCAGGAACTAAAGCTCCCAGCAGCACTTCCACGAGTCCTCCCAGAACACCTGCCTGGTGTACCAGGAAGTCCCGGGGAGTCTGCTCCTGTCCCAGAAGTGCCAGTACATCCCCCAATAGCCCTAGCATTGGCTCCCAGTCCGGACTACCTCTCAGCGTCACTAAGAAATCATGGAGACGAAGGGCAGGGGGCTGGAGAGGTGGGGGCTCTCCCACTGGCCCATCGCCCATTCGCCCAGGCTCAAAAGAAGAAGAAATGTTGGCCAGGAATGCAGAGAACCGTGAGCGGCTGAAGGCACCCTGGGGAGCCTGGTCCATAGTGGAGAGGAATGACTTCAAGAGGGAGAGATCAGGGCCCAGGGACTGAGGCCTTGTAGGGGCCAGAGTCACTGTAAGGAGAGAAACCCAGAGATCACTGCTGGGGAAGAACCTAGAGCCCAAAGACAGGCTTACTCCTGAACAACTGCATCTAAGCAGGGCAAGCCCTTTTCATTGGCCTGCAGCAAGTCATGGCTGCTTTCCTAATCTTCACTGTCACCCATAGCATGGCCCTCTTCCTGTCCCTTTAGCTTTTATCTGACTGTTTAATCTTCTTACATATCATTTCCAGCACCCTCCCTTTCAGCCCCAGCTCTGCTCACTGTTCCTCTCACCTGTACAGGACAGCAGCAACAGCAGAAGGGGCCAGAGGCTCAGAGCCATGTTTCCAGGAGAGACGGTTCTAGAGGTAAATTCTAGTTATTCTCTCCTCCTGTGGGACAGCCAGGTGAGGCAGGGCACCGTAGGCAGCTTGAGGCTCCACTGACACTATAGTGTGGTCTTTCGGGAAACAATATCTGTAACCTGACAGCGGCTTTGTCACCTGAGCCACTGAACACTTGATCCTTTGGTTCTAGAGAAAGGTGTGCTTCTGAGACAGGGACAAATGATAGGGACCTGAAGGTGGGAGAGGCAATTGGAAGGACCAAAACCGATAGCTCAGTTAGAATTTGGGGCTGCAAAAAGAAGTAGGCAGACAGGAGTATGGAGAATTGGAGACCAGGAGTGTCATCCAGGATGTAACTGTTAATTATGGTATATGAACTTGAATGGATTGAGAAAAGCCTAATAGATGAATGAAACACACTTCCATGTGTATCTATGGATGATTGACATGTAGGCCAGCCAATCAAGAGGGAGAGACTCATCCCAATAGGCTTATAGCCCGATGAGATGAAAGGGAAAAGAAGGAATTGTCCACATTCTGGAAGAGCTCTAATTATCACGATTGCCTTTGGACATTGGTCTCCAGTTTCTTTAGTTTTCTAATGTAGACTTGCACAGACAGCTATACAGTGAGTCTCTAAGGCTTTGACCTTGGACTAGTGCCACATCTTCGGTCATCCTTACTCTGCAGCTTCTATCTTTTTGGACTTTATCTTTTAGGTCAGTGGTGGCGAACATATGGCATGCATGCCACAGCTGGCTATTTCTTATTGAAAGATCTAAGAGGTTCACCATCACGTACTGGATCATCTACCTCTCCAGTGTGTGGATGGCCACTGTGGACTCTCCTGCCTTTGATCAAACAGACAGCTACTGTGGACTCTCCTACCTCAGGTCCTACAAGCCTACCTAATAAATCCCCTTGAACAATTATACATGTATGTTATGGTTGATACATTGTGTCAACTTGGGGAATCTGGAGGTTTAGCTGAGTAACTCAGCAGTTGTAGATCTTGGGGTGAAAAGGACATGCCCTTACCCTTCTGGGATGTTGTTTATTGTGTTAATTTGGGAAGTTTAAAAGGTTAACTATGTGACTCAGCAGGAAGCCAGGGTGCTTACTTTGTGTACATCCTGAGCCTGTGAAAGAGGAGGGCATGGAGACTGTGTGAGAGCTACACGCCCCCTGGGTGGGGGTAAGCTGTTTACAATGTAGTGAAGAAAAGGAGGCTGCTTGCAGCCATTCTTCCCTTTGGCTGGCTGGTTTTGCTGTGCTCTGCTGCCCTGAACAGTTTGCCCTCTGCCATGTGCCACTCTGCCTCAGAACCAGCCAAATATGGACTGAAACCTCCACAAACTGTAAGCTAAATAAACCTTTCCTTCCTTCATTTTGGGTGTTGGGTATTTTGTCTCAGCAATGAGAGAAAAGTAACCAAGACAATGTATTTCTCATTGATCCTGTTTCTCTAGAGAACCCTTACAGTTACAGGTGTGGGTACCAGGAGTGGTTCTAGAGAATCAGAATTATAAGGATGGATTTTTCTAATCAGCTTAGCAGTTCTCTCTAATTTGATGAGGCCTAAAGTTGCCATGGTCTCTTCTGGTATACACAGTACTGGTAGTTTGTGTTGTGACCTATCCAAATACACTACCTAGATCCATTTGATTTCCTGAAATGCCACTTGTGAAGTACAGGAATTTAGTGATACTTTTGAACATCTTTTGGAAAAGTAAGAAATATAATACTGGCTGATTGCACTCAACAGCTCTGGAAAAACTACTAACAAAACGATGAGCTCCAGATATGGAGGAACAACCTAAAGACAGCTAAGTGTGTCCTGAAGGAGACTCTTCTGTCCTTCACCCATAGGAATGAAGTTGCTGAAGAGCAATGACAAGCCCTCCTGAGGAGCTGGCTGAATTACCCTGGAAGTTTAAGTCAGCCCTGAAGGGTATCTGCAGTGAAAGTGAGGGTACTGCTTGGAAAAGAATAGGATCATATAAATTGAGATGGAAACTTTGGGGGAATCTGGGGAGGCTGGGGACATTGAACTGCTAAATTCAGATGAGATTATTATGCCAAAGAAAGAGATTTCCCCAGCCTCAGTGGCAGAAGTGTGTGCAACCTTATAACTTGTGTGTTGGCCTCTCCACTTATACCTGAGGAAACAAGTGCAGTGCTGCTTGTAGAGACAGTAATGACCTTCCCTGTTGCAATTACCGAGTAGGACAATGTTGACACTCCTCAGGACCCACCTTCATCACATACTTTTGATTCTAGGCCTATATCTAGCCTCAAATCTCAGAAGACCCCTAAAGATTAGGTATACAATATGAAGCATGAAGAAGTATGCTGTACTCTCAAAGGACTTGAGTTTTCTGATTCTTAGAATCTGGGAAATAGGCGTGGGAATGAATTTAAAGAATGTGGGACAGTGGTGGGAGAAACAAACCTGGCTGGGTTGAATTTTAGGATACAGGCCCATTAAGAAGAGATAGATTTAATATTGTGGCTCATGGAGTTTAAAAAGGTATTAGAAGTTTACTTGCTTGGGTGGGTGAAATATGGAGCAAAACATGGCCCATTGTGAGTGAACTGGACATGCCTGATATTCCTTGGTTTACTATTGACAAGGGTGTTGAAAACGCTGGCATGGATTTGCCAGGTGAAACATACTCCACACTGGCAAGATCCAGAAAATGTACCCTTCACTAATACCTTAAGAAGCAGATTTGAGGCTGGGCGTGGTGGCATATGCTTATAACCCCAGCACTCAGGAAGCTGAGGCAGGAGGATTGACATGAGTTCAAGATCATCCTGGGCTACATAATGAATTCAAGGCCAGCCTGAACTACACAGAGAGACATTGTCTCAAACAAACAAACAAACAAACAAACAAACTAGCTCCAAAAAAAAAACCCAACACCAAACCAAAACAAAACAAAACAAAACCAGATTTGTGAAGGGAGTATTTTACAAGAGTTGCTCTTCTGTGTATGCCAGACCTCACAGTGGTAATTGTAGTCACTCAGTTCAGATAATTAAATGCAATAGCTATTATTGGATTGCAGAGTGTCAGGGACCAAGTGGCATCCCTCAACAGCCAAAGGCAGAGTGTACTTACCATAATGGACAACAGAAGTAAAGCAATGATCAGAATTGTCTGACATGTACAGACCTATTGTGTTGGCTAATTAATCAGGTTTTTCCCAGAAGTGAGACAGATAAGGAACCTATGAAATTTTTACTGGATTTATACAAGCAGAAAAATTTTAGGGCAAAGGAACAAAAAGCTACATGAAGTTATAGCAAAAAAGAATCATGGCCCCTCAATCAATTCTTAGACTTGAACCAGTTTACAGAACTTCTGAAATGAAGGGGAGGCTACGACCCATTGAGGAAGGACCCTGATTCACTACAAAAATGTTATACTTTCAGTCTGTCTCCCATCCTTCCCCAGAGGAACCTATGGCCTTTTACCTGCATAACCATACATTCAAGGAAAGGAAATGATAAGATATCTTGGGAAATACTGGACACTGGTTCCGAACTAACACTGGTTACAGAAGATCCAAGGCATCATTATAGCCATCTAGTAAGAGTATGGGCCCTTGAAGGTCAGGTGATCAATGGAATTTCAGCCAAGGCTGACTCATACTGGATCCAGTATGTTCCTAAATCCAACCTGTGCTTATTTCTCCAGTTGTATAATTGGAATAGATGTATTAGTATATGGCAGAATTGCCCAATTGGTGACTCATAGTACGAGGGCTGTTTTGCTTGGAAAGGCTCAGTGGAAGCTATCAGAGTTGCCTCTACCTGGGAAAATTATAAATCAAGAACAGTATCATATCCATAGAGATTAGTGCCACCATTAAGGATTTAAAAGATACAGGGGTGGTGGGAACCACCACATCTCTATTTAACTTGACTATTTGGCCTGTGTAGAAGATAGATGGGTCCTGGAGAGTGAGGGTAGATTATGGTAAGCTTAATCAACTTATGACTCCAATGGCAGCTACTATAGCAGATGTGCTTTCTTGCTTGAGTGACTAACGTACTCCTGGTACCTTGTACGTAACTACTGACTTGGAAATGCCTTTTTCTGCACATCTATTCATAAAACCACCAAAAGTAATTGGCTTTAAGTTGGAAAGGCCATCAGTACACCTCTGCTGTCCTTTAGGAGTATATGAACTCTACCTCTGTGCTGCATCTAGTTGGCAAATATCTTGGTAATATTTCCCTTCCACAAGGTATCCTACTGGTTCATTATATTGATGACATCATCCTGACTGGACCAAGTGGGCAAGATTTAGCCTCAAGTCTGTATATGTTGGTAAAGCATTTGCATATGAGAGGATGGAAAATAAATCCAGCTATAATTCAAGGATCCTCTACTTCAGTGCAATTCATAGAAGCCCAGTGGTGTGGGGCATACAAAGATATCCCTTCTAAGGTGAGGAATATTGTTGCATCTGGACCATTGTACAACCAGAAAAGAGGCACAATGCCTACTGGGCCTATTGGGATGTAGGAGGCAACATTCTGCATTTGGGTTTGTTATTCTGGCCCTTTACCAAATAACTCAGAAAGGTAGTAGTTTTGAGTGTACTGAAGAAGAAGAGAAGGCTCTGCAATAAGTCAAGGCCTCTGTGTAGATTATTCTAATATTTAGGACATAAAATACAACACATTCAATCATACTTGAGTCATCAGTGGTAGATGGGGTATTGTTTGAATCTCTGGCAGGTTCTCATGGATGAACCACAGCAAAGGCCCTCATGATTTTGGAGCAAGGTTCTAACATCATCTGTAAACAACTACCCTCCATTTGAGAAACAGGATATGGCCTGTTAATGAGCCTTAGGAGAAACTATTTGACCATGGGACACTAGGTTACCTTGTGACCTGAGCGGCCCATGATGAACTGGGTGCTAGCTGATCCACCAAGTCATAAAGTTGTATGTGCATGGCCACAGTCCATCATCAAACAGAAATTATATATATATATATATATATATATATATATATATATGATCATGCCCCAAAGAAGCTAAATGAAGAAGTGCCCCCAAATGTCCATGGTTCCTATTACTTCTATACTGCATTTTTTTCCACAAGTACGCACCTATGGCCTCATGGGGTATACACTAATATCAATGGACAGAGGAAGAGAAGACTAGAAAATGGTATACAGCTGTTTCTGCACATTATGCAGTTAGCACCCAAAAATGGACAGCTATAGCTCTATAGCTTCTTTCCACAACATCCATGAAGCACAGTGTTGTGGGGAAATCTTTATAGTGGGCAGAACTTCAGGCAGAGCACCTGATGGTACATTTTGCTTGGGAGAAAAGTATGGTGAGATGTGATTATATACTGAATCATAGCCTACAAACAATGATTGGTCTGAGTAGTCAAGGAGTTGGAAGGAACATGACTGGAAAATCAGTGGCAAACATATTTTGAAAAGCGATACTTGATAGACCTTTCTATATGGGTGAATGAAGTGAAGGTATCTGTGTTCTAAGTAAATGCTCACCAGAGGTAACCTCAGCAGAAGAGAAGTGTATCAAGTTATGGACAAAGTGATGATAGTGGCAGGGACGGAGATTATGCATGGGCTCTGAAACATGGACTTCCACTCACCAAGGCTGGCCTGGCTGTAGCCACTTTTGAATTCCAATCTGCCAGCAGCAGAAACCATCGCTGAGTTTTCGATACAGCGCCATTCCCAGAGGTTATCAACCTGCAGTGTGATGGAAAGGGCAACACATTATCCTTATAGAAATACACACATGTTCCAGATATGGATTTGCCTTCTCTGCACAAAATGCTCAGTCGTAAGTACTATCTGTGGACTTATGGAATTACTCATCTTGTAGCATGACATTTCACACAGCATTGCTACTGATAAGTGGACACATTTCACAACCAAAGACATGCAGCAGCCAAGGCCCAGAAAAGTGATGTGATTTAACCAAAGTAGAGCCACAGCTGTCAATCAAGCTCCTTGTGACTCAAATGAGCACTATATTCATTTCAGTAATTAGCAACTGGCTTTTATCTCCTAGACTAGGGAATGACCACATAGGACACCCTCCATTCTTCAAGGCTCAATCTCTTTTTGTGTCTACAAAGCCACTGTAGTGAGATGACTCAGTCCGAACTCTAATCTGAAGACAGAAGGACAATGTTCCATTAGTAGAGCTGTCATTTAGTCCTAATAATTATCGGGACTTCCTTGCCATTATTCCCACTCCACAGTTGGGTCACATTCTCAGGCAATTCATATACCACCAAAGCTTTCCAAAGGTACCTCTAGCTATCCATCCACATTGGAATTCACCAAGGTCGGAGCATCTTCCATGAGGCTTGAACTCCTCATGCTAAGGGTCCCCCTCCCCAGGCTATCAGTCTGGGCCCTCCAGGTTCTCTGGGGCAATACCACAAAGCACTGCTCTTGTCCTTGCTATTCACTCATCAACCCACCAACTTCCTGCTGCCTGCCAGCCTCAGAGACTCCCCACTTGCTCAGGACTCCCTGCTTTCCCCCTCACCTCTGGGGTTCCTTGCATCATCTTTTCAAGAAGTTGGGCATGTCATATTTTAAAAAAAGAGGCTCTGACTTCAAGCAGCTTCTGCTTTTTGGTCTTGCAAAAATCCCTCAGGCGAAAAATACTAGGGGTTTAGTTACCTGATTGGAATTCAGGAGAGGAATATTCAGCAAACAAAATTCAAGTGAGTATCTCAAGAGTTGACTCTGCCTCGCCAACACAGGCCCTGCTGCTTCTGACTCCTTGGTGCTATCAAATTTTTAAAAATTTAAGAACAATGAGAAAGAGCTTTAGCAAGATACTCAAGACAATTTGGCTTATAGTATTCATCCTTTGTGTATGGGCACACATGCACACAATTTTGGAACAGTGTGCTGTATATACAATTTTAAAGATCTCCCTATTCTCAGCATTCTTTAAAACTATTTCCCAAAGTAAGGGTAATATCAAATTACTTTTTAAAACTGTGTATATCCCCATAAACAATGTGTATGTCACTCTGTTTCACACTAGAGGTAGTTAATTGTGCTGGTCAGGAATGCCTCAGTTTTCTATCAGCTAAGCATTTCATCAAAAAGTCACTATTCTGAATATAGTTATTATAACATCTCTACTTATCCCTCTGTCATCAACATTAAGACATTCTGCTAACTAAATCAGTGGATATTCAAGCTGGGTACTAATTAGTAAAGTTAATATTAAATATAGATTAAATATCCCTTATCTAAAATACTGAGAACTAGACATTTTTCAGAGTTTTTGGAGTTGGGAATATTTGCATACCTGTAATGAGATAGCTTGAGGATATCACATGTTAATCAGCAGAATATTTGCAGACATCCCTCACTCTTACATGAATAGGGCTTGCGAATCTGGAACTGTGATTCGTGTTCAATGAACTGTGTTCAGTGTAGGAGTCACTAGCCACCTGAAGCTTTGGAGCCACTGAAATGTAACTAGTTCCACATATCAAAACTAGAATAGGCCCCCAAACAGCTATCTGCATAGATTTACCTGAATCTGGCACTGGAATAATATCTCATTTGCCTCAGGCATAATGCATTATTTTAGGCACTAAGGCAGAAGGAACAATGGGTCAAAATAATTAAAGTATCAGCACTCACAGAGCTTAAAGAAATGTTACTTTGGTATCGAGTCGCTCAAAGGTGATCATGTGAGAATATTTGACTAGAAATTTTGATAATCAAAAGCTTAGATTGTAATCTGGTGGTGAAGGTATTGAAAGAGTAGCCAAACCGCACCTGCTCCAGGACTGCCAAGCTGGACCAAGAGCTCCAGCTATGGGCTCAGTGCTCAAACGCCCATGTCTGGATTCTCCCAGCCATGCTCCTTCCCCTGGTGTCACCCCATACAATGCTGTGTAAGCTGGTAAGAGGTATTATAATCAGAGGCCAGATGAATGTCAGCATCCAAAGCACCAGATCCCCCAAGCTGCTTTGTACGAAGCCTGGTACAGACTATATTGCCCCATGTTTAAGAGGAATGACTGCCAAATTATAAGTGGGCTGCATCTTTTTGTACTAAGCTCAGGTGTTCTAAGTGAGTTGAGATGTAAAGGCCATATCTCTGCCTTCTCTATGACAGTAAAGTCAAGGTGTAGCCAATTTCAAGGTATTGTTTTTATATTACATAAATGAACTAGGAGATTTATAATGATCTAGTGATATGTAAATTATATGTATCATACACACACAAATTCTGTATCCTGTGGGCACTTCTTGTAGTAATGACGTCCACTAACTCATGACCTTACTAATCCCTTCCTTCCTTATCTGGCCTTGGTGGCCGTATAACTTTTTTTTTTTTTTTTTGTCTCTTTGTGACAGGGTCTTACTAAGTAGTTCAGGTTGGCCTTGAGCTCACTTTGTAACCCAGGTTGGTCACAAACTTGCAATGATCCTGCCTCAGCCTCAGGAGTGCTGGGATTACAGGTATGTGCCACCACACCCAGCGGTGGCCATATAACTTTCTTTGGCCAATGGGACACCAGCAAATGTGAGGCAAGCAGAGATGGGATAAATGCTTGAGAGACTGTAGTCTGCCCTCTGGCTAATTCAAGGCCAATCTGTGGTGAAGAAGCCCAGGGTTTTGGAAGGGAAACACCTAGATATCCTAGCTATCCCAGCATCCAGCTGACCCATCACCTGAATGTAGTTATGTGTATCAGTTCATACAAAACAATAGAACTCCCTAGAAGAGTAGAAAATAATCATGTTGGTATTTAAAGCCTCTACATTTAGGAGTGGTTTGTTATACAGAAACAGAAATCAAAAATAATCCCCAATTAAGAAAAGACACGTTCTGTCCCCTCAAAGCCTTAGCTACTTTCCATATCCCATCAGTACTGGCATAGCAGGGTATAAGGTTAAGTGTTTATTAATCAACAAAAGTGTATTCAGAAATCCAAATCTCAATATAAGGTTGATCATCTGATTTATTTAAAGATATCCCTCTTACTGAAAATATGATCTTAAGTATAAAGTACTTGATTTGTAGACTAGTTTTCCTGATAACACATTCATTGACTGAGGTAGCCATGAGCTTGATCTATAGCCTACCTGAACTGCAACACCAATACCAAGTTTGTCGACTTCTTTCTTTTTTCCTTTCTTTCTTCCTTTGTGGTACTAGAGATTGAACCAAGGTCTTTATACTGAACTACATCCCAAGACCATTATTATTATTATTATTATCATTATTTTGAGACAAGGTCTCACCAAGTTCCTAAATTGCTCAGGTTAGGCTCAAACTTTCAATTCTGCTGCCTCAGTCTCTGATGCTCTGGCTCCTAGAGTGGTGAGATTACAGATGTGCACCATCACACCCAGCTAAGTTTTTCCTTTTTTTGGGGGGTGGTGGGGGGGACAGATCCTTGCTAGTAGTTCAGGCTGGCCTTGAACTCACTATGTAGCCCAGGCTGGTCTGAAACTTGTGACAATCTTCCTGCCTTAGCTTCATTTGTGGTGGGATTACAGGTGTGTGCCACCACACCCAGCTAGTTTTTCAAATCTCAAATTAGTTTAAAAATTTGTTTACCTATGAGAAAAAGAGCCTTCCTAAACATCTAAAAAAAATCATTCTAATCAACCCTTCAATGCTTAGCCATCCCTTTCTGGAATGCCCATAATAATGGAAACATAATGAAATTTGTCCTTTTCAAATTCATGTTCCTTGAATATTTCTAGGTAACATACATGAATTTCATGCAAAAATTCAAAGAATTTCAATCTTTGGCATAAGTGTGTTAATATTTAGTCATAAAAGACAGTATTTGTATTTTAGTGAAGGAGGCAAGGCCTCTGTTAAGGTTTAGATCTGGAATGAGCCCCCAGAGCCTCGTATACTCAGAAGTGGGGCTTTAGAAGGGTGACCAGATGATGGGCCCACCGTGACAGAGTGTGCTGTTGAGAGATGGGGTCTGGCAGGAAGAGGGGTTCACTAGGGGGTGACCCAGAAGGGAATTATCTCCCTCCTTAGCTCTTCCTTCCCTTCTCTGCTTTCTAGCCTCTGTGATATGAGCAGCTTCCCTACACTGTAGCTCTACGATGCAGTTTCTGCCTGGGAACCAGCTGACCACGGACTAACACTTCTGAAACTGCCAGTCAAAATAAAGTTCCTCGCTTTTAAGTCATGGTATTGGGTATTTTGTCCCAGCAGTGAGGAAAGTGATTAAGACAACCCCCCTGCACAAGACTGTGAGAAAACTATGACAGGGTATGAATAAATGCAAAATTAATGAGTAGAGACAAAAACATTCTGTGAATCTGGAAAAAACTGACTAATCTGAGCTGGATTCCCTAGGAAAGATATTAGGAAAAGAAGCTTCTGGTTAAATATCGTAAACTATGCACATTCACTCCTTCTTGACATTGCCTGTAAAAAGTAAAGAAAATTTTTAAAGGCAAAAAAAAAGACCAAAGAATGATAAAAGGAAGAGAAGAGATATATTTTAGTCTGTTTGTGTTACTATAACAAAATACCTCAGACTGTGTAACTGACAGCATAAATTTATCTGTCATAACTCTAGAGGCTGGGAAGTCTATGTGATGGTTTAATGTCCCCCCAAAGCCTCATGCACTTTTAGATGGGGCTTTCAGAGGGAGCTGAATATAAAGTTTGTGATTGAGTCGTGGTTCAATGCTGGGATTAAGGGTGCTGGTATAAGGGAGGATGGATGCTGGATGGGCACCGCCCTAATCCCAGAAGTCTGGATAAGATAAAAGGGACAGAAAGAGGCTTTTTCCCCCTTTTGCTTTTGCTGTTTTTGCTGTCTCCCATCACCCCAGCTGCCAAGAAGTGCTGCACCTCTGCCATGTGCCACCCTACCTTGGAACCAGCTGATTATGGACTGAAACCTCCACATCTGTGTGAGCTAAATAAATGTTTCCACCTTTAACTTTGGGTGTTGGGTATTTTGTCTCAGCAACAAGAGAAAAGTAAGACAGTCTGTGATCAAGAGACCAGCAGATTCAAGGCCTGAAGAGGGCTTTCTCTGTACTTCATAGATACGTACCTTCTTAACTGCTTTCTCAACATGCAGAAGCAGCAAAGGAGCTCCCTTGAGACCCTTTTCTGAGGGTGTGAACCCCATTCCTGAGCTTGGAGCCCTCATGACTTAATTACCTGACCCCTCCCTCATTACAGAGCACATGTGACTCTCTCTCCTAACCCTGCTGCTGTTCAGAGATCTTGAGTCAAAGCACAGCAACCACAGCTGAGGTCAGAGGCGGCAATTGTGATAATAGGGCTCTTATGTGAAAATCTTTCTATCACATCAACAGTTCACATTCTCCTTATGTCCCAGGTCACTAGATCTTACTGTATGTTTGAAAATCAGTAGATGATTGATTCCTTCAAAAACAAAACACCATTCAATAAAAAAAGACCTAAAGATACTGACAGTCAGTGTGAATAGCCTACCAACAGAGCTTCTAGTCATCTTGAAAGTCCTTACTCTTCAATAGAAAAATTCAACCCCAAATCACAGGTATTTATGGGTCGTTTCTAACACAAAAGAAAGACAATCAAATGGAGACTTGGAAGAACAAGAGACAGTGCAGGGAGCTAGACAAAAAATCAGGTAATTAATACCCTCAGACAACCTTAGAAAAGATTTCACATTTATGTGCCTTAAGCGAGATGCTGGTAAAAAAAAAAAATGAACACTCAGAAAGAAGGAAGAGATAAAATAAAATGATAGAAGATATTTTTAAAGTCCAGTAGTAGGATTGGAAGGCAAAGTGGAAACAATGTCCTCAAAAACAGAGCAAAATTAAATGAGGCAGAAAATGATAAAAATGAAACTTGAAGTTAGTCTCAAAGGTCAATCATCCAAACAGAAGAAGTTACAGAAAAGCAGAGGAGAAATGATGACAAGAATAAAAAATGTCCAACAAAGAATAAATATTCCAGACTGTAAGTGTGCATCAAACTGTAACAGAATAAATGAAAAAATACATTGTGAAATTTCAAGAAAATTGGACAACAAACATTTAAAAGCTTCTGAAATAAGCAAGGGAAAGGTCAGAATAAGAATTAGAAATTTAAATGACACCTGATTTTTCTACAGCATGGAATTTAAAATGAAATTGAACAATGTTTTTAAATTATGCATAAAAATTTACAGTTTAGAATTCTAGACCTATGCAAAAATAAGCTGATAAGTAAAGTCTCAAAAAATTGACCTCCTTTATACTGTCCTAAGTAAGCTACTCTATTATGTAGCTTCTAGGCAAAACAAAGGAGCAAACCAAAAAGAAAGGTGTAGAATCCAGCTCAGGGAGAAGCACAGAGAATTGCCTGGATAATGATGAAGATCCCGTTATCCAAGGTAATCACAGCACAGCTACCTAAAGAGTGACCAGTTGACTGGACCCAGATGACAATTCCTTTTAGGAACACTACTTTCAAGAAAAAAAATTGACATATCTTCAGGCATATTGAAAGATTTTTCCTTCTATTGGAGTGTCGATAGAGATTCATACAAAATTGAAAGTAATAATTACTAACTCAAGGAAAAATAAGGTACCATACAAGTATGAAAATACTATCACAGACTGTTTCATGGTTTAACTCAAGTAACGTTTTATTGGCATAAAAAAAATTGAACAATGGTGAACAAGAAGCTATGATATCCATCTGTTGGGAGAGTGGGAGAAGGCAAAGTGTGGGATGTGGTGATGATGGTTCTGGGGAAAGAGCAGGGTATGAATCTTCACTTTTAAAGCCTGAAGCCAATAATACTCCAAACTTAAATCAAATAAAGAATAACAGAATAAGCAAGCCATTGAGAAATAGAGAATCAAGTATCCAAAGAAACAACTAAAATATAAAAGCATTACTTGTCAGAAGTGTGAATGAAAAAGGAGACAGAAAAACTAAATAATCATACTCATAGCTATGCAGTCAATTAAATATATTTCTGTTAAAAATTATACATTATAACAAATTAAATATAGTTGTATTTTTAAAAGCTTAGAGCGCCAGATGTGGTGGCACATGCCTATAATCCCACCACTTGGGAGGCTGAGGCAGGAGGATCGCTATGAGTGTGAGGCCAGCCTGGGCTACATAGTAAGTTCAAGGCCAGCCTGAACTACCTAGCCAGACATTGCCTTAAAAAAAAAAAAAATTAGGGGGAAATGGAGCAAGCTAGAATCTGGCTATTTGGAAACAAGGTAATTCTTCTGCGCAGTTCAGTTGACCACAGAGCTCACAATCCTGAAGAAGAGATGTTCTAGTTTGTAATGCCTGAGTAATAGAGCACAAGAGGTCTATTTGCTGAGCTTCAAATAAGAAACTGGATTTCAGAAGGTGGACAGGGAAAAGAGGAAACAGTAATTTTGGAGGAGAAGAATAACATGGAAGAAGGAACGTTCGGCAGAAAGTATGGCGAGTGGCCAGGCCAAAGCAGCTCAGCCTGGCTGGAAGAGGGCTGAATGGAGGAGTAACAGAGAGGGCACGTGGAGCCGGGTCCCGGTTTGAGAAGCTCTAACTCTGCTTTTGTCAGCCAGCGCCCAAGCTGTGGTTCCTGTAGAGGCTGATCTGTCTGAACCGTACACCAATGAGAAACTTAATCATGAAGCTTCTGAAGTGAGACTTTTGCAGACACCTGCCTCACCTTCCCTCACCTTTATCTTTTCCTGATCTCCCTGCTTCCAAGCTATTACCGGTGCCAGTTAATCTCGATAGTCGCCTCACTGGGTTGAGAGGCTCCTGGAGAGGTGGCTGGATTGTAAGGGAGCTCACCCTGTCGATGAATTCAGAGTGGACCGGGCAGTTAGGAGTTGCGGCCTGGTTGAAAGAAAAGCTATGACGCTGGGGACTAGTAAACCTGGCCCCTTTCTCCCGGTGCTTTTTCCCTGTGCTGTGCTTTTCTGCAGCCATAAAGCAAGCAGCTTTTCTGCACTACATCCTTGTGCATGATGTTCCAGCCTTGGAGCCAACCGATCATGGACTAAACTTGCTGAAACCACGAGTCAAAATAAATAGTCCCTTCCTTTAAGTGGTGTAGGTCAGGCATTTTGTCCTCCCGACTATACAAAACAACCCAAGCCACATACTGATCCACCTCTACTCTCACTCTGGGGGACTAACAGCAGCTGTAAAGACCTCATATTGTTCAGGTGGCTGTCAGGACATGCGAGCCCACTGTAGTCAATGATAGTATATATGAACTTAGCAAGAGAAGCCAAACTTACATTTATCAATCTCCATTCGGAAGCTAAATCTAGAAATCTTTGGGTAAAGAGTGGGCACTCATTCCCACAGAGCAGCAAACAATTGCAGCAGCAAGTGGTAGCTGTTCCTTTAAAATGGGAAGGAGACCTATTTAATTTACTACAGTCCCTGCCACTCTATGTTGTTCCTAATATCAAGGCTGTCAATTATCATTTATTATGATGCTTATAGTTTTATTTTATTCTTAGAAGGAAAATTTTTACAAGGAGTTTGTTTAACCCATTAATTGTTATTATTAGAACCATGACGGATTTTGAATGTGCCACTCCAGCGCTATGACTTGTGAAGTTCAATCATAAATTTCCTGTGCTTCAAATAAAGGCACTCATTAGGTTAGTGGGTCACAGAATTTGGGTCACATGGTTAAACAGAGTTCTCCTGTCCTTTCAGTGTAGAGATAGATTAATTCTTTCTCTTAATATAACAAGTAGCCAAGCAGATGTCCTACCAACATTCCCTAAGTGTTGTAAGTTTTGATCATTTGTGTCTCATGGCTGCCCCTTCCACAGAAAATTGCCTTTAATGTATATGAAAGAGTTAGTTTTCCTACCTCAGATCACTCAATGACTAACTGGTATAAAGTAAAAAGGCTTCACCTTATATCAGACCAGGACAATTCAGGGTGAGATTTACAATCCAGGCCTGAAAATAGATCCTCTATTACCTCTTTTCCCCCTTTTCCTTTATACGTATTTTTCTTGAAAAATGCACCTGTTGAATCTCTATCTCAAATCCTATTTCCAAGGGACCTGAGAGAATTGCAATTAGCATTGTTTCCAGGAAGCAAATCTAGAGATGGCTTACCCAGCAGCAGGACCACCTCACAGGGGGTAGAATACTGACAGTCCCTTGCGTAATGTTATAGTAATTGTGTTAAAACTCTCACAAAGGGAGTAATATCAGCAAGAAGACAGATTAGAAAGCTGTAGGCTTTCCTTCTCTTATGGAGACATCAAGGTAACAGTATATGGACCACAATACCTCTATGAAAACTCCAGAGACTAAGAAGCTACAGCACCCAGGCCACTATCAAACAAAGACGGGTAGAAAAGTCCACAGTATCTGCACATATGGCTCTGCCCCTACGCAATAAAGGGCATACTACTGGGGAAGAATTTCCTGGGCCAGGGCTCCTATCTCAGGACAGAAAGCACGGGCCAAGTGACTAACAGATTGCCTTGGACGGAGGCTGCTAGAGGCACTAATTTCTGTCTGACCCAACTCAGAGAACTTAGGGACCAGAAGAATCTGGAAACTATTGACAAGAGGCAAGCGCCCCTGAATGAACATTAGAACTACAGTTCCACAGGTAGACACAGGAAAGGGTTCCTCCTAAAACCTTAGATAAATTAGTGAAATGCTTTCCCATGCGAAATTGGTATGCAAAGACTTGGAGCAGAAGTTTTTCAAATGTTCACATCCCAGCAAAAGATTTTAAGGTACATAAAGAAACAGAAAATCATCATCAAATTGACCAAATAAAATCCTAGGAGTGGACCCCTAATGAAGGGGAAGTTCATGAGGTACGTGATAGATAATTTTAAATTACTTTCATAAAAACTCTCAGTGAAAAAAACTCTAAAAATTAACAGACAACTAAAGTCAGGAAAGTGATAAATAAGATTAAAATATCAACAGGAATATATGAGCTATTAAAACAAAACAAAGCAAAATTCTGGAATTAAAAAATAAACAGAAAAATTCACTCAAGGGCTTTAACAGCACAATTGGGCAAAAGAAAAAATTAATGAATTTAAAAGGATATCATTTAAAGTTGAGTCAGAGAAGAAACCAGATTAAAGTGAAGAGAACCTAAAAGACTTGTGTGGGACATCATCAAGCAGGCCAATTTATGTATTATAGGAGTGCCAGCCAGCAAAGAAGTTATTTCAAAAAATAAACACTAAAAGCTTCCTAAATTTGATGAACAAAATGGATGCAAATATAAGAAGTGCCACGGGCAAAGACTCCCTGAATAGAACTCCCAATAGTACAAGAAATAATACCGAGAATCAACATACACAATTACATCAAATTAAAAAGTTTCTATAGAAAGAATAAGTAATGTACAGACAACCTATACAGTGAGAGAATTTTTTGTCAGTTACTTTTCTAACAAAGGACTAATATCTAGAATATATAAAGAAACTTAAAAAAGATTAACTCCCAAATCAAGTGACCCAACCAAGAAATGAACTGAGTAGGCACTTCTTAGAAGATGTGTAAGTGGCCCATAAGTATATGAAAACATGTGCAACCTCTTTAGCCATTAGAGAAGTACAACTCAAAACAACTCATAAGATTTCATATCACCCCAGTCAGCTGTTATCATGAGTGCATGTGAAGGCCAGGGATATAGCTCAGCAGCAGCACAAGCACCTGCCTGGCAAGCGCAAGCTCCTGAGTTCGATTCCTGGTACCAAAAAAATAAAAGAGTGCATTGCACAGACATGTACTTACACACACACACACACACACACACACACACACACACACACACACATTATTGGTGGGAGTGTAAACTAGTTTAGCCATTATCGAAATCAATATGAAGACACACACACACATTATTGGTGGGAGTGTAAACTAGTTTAGCCATTATCGAAATCAATATGAAGACTGCTCAAAAAACTAAAACTAGAACTACCACTTGACCCTAATATAACTTTCCTAGGTATATTCCTGAAAGAGTTGAAGATATCATACTATAGTGATACATGCATACTAATGTTTATAGCAGTATAATCCACAACACCTAAGTTCTGACAGTGTAGGTATCTGTCAATAAATGAATAGATAAAAATAGACATATATATATATATATATAATATCATAAATATATATAATTTCAGCTGGGAAAAAGAAATGAAATCATGTCAGATGCAGAAAGTTAAATACCATGTTTTCTCTTATATGAGAAACTTAAAACATAAATAAATGAATAAAATAGAGATAATAGGAAGCTAGAAGGCAGACTTTTGAAGATGGGGAAGGAGATCAGGGTAGAGAGTTAAAAGGGTTGAAAATCATGGAAATGTGTTTTACGTATGCATCAATTCTCCAAAATGAATATCACTATTCTGTATCACAACATGTACTAATAAAATTAAGAATATCAATGACTAGGATAGATTCTGAGAGAATTAAACAAAGATACATCACAATAAATTTATCTAAAGTAAAAAAGAATCTTGAAAGAAGCAAGAGAATTCTGGATTTCTCAGCAGAAAGTTTGTAGGCTAGAAGACAATGTGATAGGTTGATATATTCAAGGTGTGGAAAGAAAAAAGTTGTCAACAAAGAATATTGTGTACAGTAAAAATGGCTTTCAAAAATGAAGGAGAAATTAAGACTTTCTTAGATAAAAGCTGAAATTCATTACCACTAGACCATATCTATAAGAAATGCTAATGGAATTCTTCTAGTTGAAATGCAAGGCTCTAGACAACAACATGAAGCCAAACCAAAAGGTGAGATTCTCTTATAAAGGTAAATTTATGGACAAATATACTAACTTAGTAATATTAGAAATTTAATTGAACAGCATATTAAAAGGATTAAACACTATATGGAGCAGGATTTATTCATGGAATGCAAGGATAGTTCAACATGAAAATCACTGTAATACAGCACATTAACAGAAAGATAAAATCCATATGATCATTTTAATGATGCAGAAAAATCACTTGACAATTTAATACCTTCTCAAGATTAAGAACAAAAATAAAGGCATTTATTGAACAAAGAATAGAGTGAAATTACCTCAATCTAATGAAAACGACTTGTGGAAAGACCAGAAGTAATATCATACTCAGTGATGAAATACTGAAAACCTTTCCTCTAATATCAGGAACAGTGAAAGAATCCCCATTCTTGCCACTCTTATTCAACATACTTGGAACCCTAGCTGTAGAAATTGGGCAAGAGAAAGAAATAAAAGCCATTCAAACTAGATAGAATTAATTATCTCTACTCATAGAAGGCATGATCTTATATGTAGAAAATACTAGAGATTACCTACACACTTACATAGACACAATTAGAATAACCACATTATGCAAAGTTGTGGGATATAAAATCAAAATTCAAAAATTAGCTGTGCTTTAATGCACTAAAAATGAATAATGAAAAGAAAATTAAGAAATACTTCTGTTTATAACAGTATCACTTAACATAATGTCCTCTAATATCATTTATTTTTCTGTAAATGGCAAGTTTCCTCTTTCTGTGGCTGAATACAAGAATAACATTATTAGGAACAAACCTAACCAAGGAGGTAAAAGACTTGTAGAGTGAAAAATAGAAATATTGCTGAAAGAAATTAAGTAAAATTCTGTACATCTGTTTCACCACCATGTAAGTATATTAAACACTACTAAATGATGCATTTTAAAAAGCTTAAAATGGTACATTGAGGGAAAAAAAGACTCTGGGTACTTGCCAAAACCCAAAGAATGATTATACCATAAGTGAGCCTTAATGTAAACTATGGAGTATAGTCAGTAATAATTTATCAATATTAGTTCAATAATTATCATAAATGTCCATACAAAATAACAGGGAAACTGTAGGCCTAAGGTGGGGCAAGCATGGAATGGAGAGGTATACAGAAGTCAATGTACTGTATGCTCAATCATCCTTTAAATATAAAACTGTACAAAATAAAACATATTAATTACTAGCAAAATAAAATGAAAAACATTTAACTTATAGTTAGCTGGGATTGGTAAGTATATTAGTCACTTCCCAGTTGTCAGGACAAAATATACCTGACACCCATAATGTAAAGCAGGAGAGGCTCATTCTGGATCATGGTTTCAAAGGGTTCAGTCCATGTTTAAGCCCATGGCTCCAAGGAAGAAACAACATGGTAGAAAGGCATAGCACAGGAATGCTATTCAACCTACGATCACTAGGAAGCAGAAAGAGATGGGAAGACAAGAACGCATCCTTCCATGTCACACACCCCCAGGGACCACCTTCTGACCAGACTCGACTTCCCGACAGCACAGTCAGCCATAAGCTTATGAATGGATTAATCCATAGATAATTATAGCACCCACTGTGACACAGTCCCCTTCCAAAAGCTTAAACTCTGAATACCTGAGGCTTTTGGTGGACATTTCAGATCAAGATCACAACAGCAGGAATATAAATTGAGAAAATGCACTAGCTTGTGCAATAATTCAAATGTGAGACAGACATAGAGGGGATGAAATTGCCTATGGAGGGGATGAAATTGCCTATGGTAAGCGCTGTGGAATTGGTAGCTACTGTTACTCCTTTAAAGGAGCAGAAACGATAATTTCAAGTTAATCAGTCATCAAAGTGCAAAAGCACTTCATCTTCATCTTCCCACTATAATTAAAGAAACTCTCATTTATTATAGCCAGAGGGCTGATCACACTGAAGATGGAATCACAGATTAATTTTAATACCATCAGAATCCCAGCTGATAAATTCTTAGTGCTGGCAAGTCTTCTCTTCTGAACCTAAGGCCCTCATCAGGAAGCAGCAGGATAGGACTGTTTGGGCAGACATCTCTGATCCTTGAACCTTCAAGTTACCCTGAGCCCACTGAGTCCATAAAAGTTACCACTCTACTGTTCAGTAGAGGCAGATACTTCACAGCAGGATCTCCTAATCCATGGGGCACAGAGAGGTACAGAACTGGGCTATACAGAGTGTAAGTAGGTGAAGCTTCATCTGTATTTACACCCACTCCCTTTTGCTTGCATTACTGCCTGAGCTCTGCCTCCTGTCTGATCAGCACTAAATTCTCATAGAAGCACGAGTCCTACTTTGAACTGTACACGCAAGGGATATAGGTTGCACACTCCTTATGAGAATCTAATGTCTGGTAATCTGAGGGGAAGCTGAGATGGTGATGTCAGTGCTAGGACATAGCTGCAAATACAGACTTACATTAGCAATCCAGGTCCATGCATCTATTGGTGTGGATAAGAAGGCCACAGTGCTGGTTTTTGTTGTTGTGCAATATCTTTTCCAGGAGGATGTGCATGAGGACATGTTATGGGCACGTATGTTGCCAACCAACACCACAGCTACAGAACTATTCAAGTCTTTGAATGATTACATATCAGGAAAACTGAATAGGTCATTTTCTGTTGGCCAGTATATGTGCAGGATGTAGCAGCTAACATGACTGGACAATTTTCTGGTTTTACTACTTGGGTCAAAGAGGTCACTTCTGAATGCGAGTGTCATCCATAGAGAAATGATGGCTAGCTGAAAAATGTCACCTGAACTTAAGATGACATTTTATAAGATTTGGTTTAAATTATCAACCACATTCAAATATGTGTCCTTAACTCATATCTGTTTATACAGCTCTGTGAGGAGATGAACTTGGAATAGAAGTCTTCTCTTATACACAGAAGTGAGATGTCTTTCTAAATGTAGATCACTGGCCAGAGTTTTTAAGTTGCAAGAGCCACTCTGGAGATTTGTTTTACAAAAATAGTCACCACTGGTGCACATTTCAGCAACACGGAATGAGTCACAAAACTTCTTTACTTGTGTGACATATTCAACCTGCTCAACAAACTCAATCTATCACTTCAGGGAGAAGGGCAACTGTATTCAAGTTGGCAGATAAAGTGTCTGCACGCAAAGCTAAACTGGAATTATAGGACTGAAGAGTGAACATCGGGATCTTTAACACGTTTCAAACAGTAGCAGAGATTGTGAAAGAAACTGAACCAGGGCCTTCTTTCACCCAGCTGGTGCATGATCACATATCTCAGCTATCAAAAGAGTCTGAGAATTACTTCCCAACCACAAAAGACATCTGAATGGGAAAGGCATGAATCCATAACCCATCTGTAAATAAGCACAGTAAATTAACTTTGTGCTGAAAGAGGATCAACTGCTTGAAATCACAAATAATGATGGCCTTAAAAATATGTTTGAGGCTATTTTAAATCTCCATATGTTCTGGACTAAAGTCAAGGTAGAATATCCTGAGGTTGTCACAGAAAGCACTGAAAAGCCTACCTCTATTTCCAACATCCTACTTTTATGAAGTAGGTTTTCTGTACTGACCAAAAAAAAAAAAAAAGATTATGAAGTAGTTTGGACTTCAACTCCACACTTGAGATGTCACTGGTTCCAGTCATCCCCAGGGGGCAATGTTTAGTTGCAAAAAACAAGCCCAGGGCCTCCACGGATACTGCATTGTCGAGTTACATGAGTATTTCATTATACACTACAGTGAAATAATTTTTAAAAAACACAATAAATGCAGTGTACTTGAATTATCATGAAACCATCCTGTCTTTCTGCAGTCCATGGAAAAATTGCCTCATGCAGAGCGGGTGGACTGCTGCTTACAAGACAGAGCTTGTGGTCCTCAGCACCTAGTCCTAAGCCTTCCTTGCTCTTGGACCATGAACGAGGATCAAAACTGGCCCAACTGGAGAAGTTCAGATCTGCTAAGAGGTGAGAGGGATCATACACTGAAAGCTCTGTTGGAGCTGGCAAAGGTGTGCCAAAAGATAGGGGAGAAGTTGCCTGCACATGAATCTTGAGGGTACCAGATAAAGGAAAGCAGAGTACAAAGCTGGAGAAGGAAAAGTTATCCATATGCACAAATCTGCCACCTTGAAATTTTCCAAGGGCTTTTCCTAGTCCATTGTTGGAATGGTTCTTGGAATCCTAGGAAACTTAATGGCTCATATTAAGTAAAGAAGAGATATCAGAACTACCATGGTAAACTACAGAGGAAGGCTGCAAGGGTACAGAGAAATACGCGTGCTGAAATGGATTTATTATCATCCTTTGTACCAGAAAACCCACCAATTGAATATATTTCTTGGTAAAGCCCAGAGGTCAGTCTGGTTATTAAGATCATGTGAAGTCTACTGGTGGAGGGGTTTTCGTAGTATCACAGAAACACGTAGAAATTGTTGTCTTCTGTGAAAGGTCCTCCACAGGTAGAGGGTGCTGTTTCAACAGTGAGTTCATTATTAGCTGTGAGGATCATAGAGCAGCAAAATAGCAAAAATCTGGTACCAGCACTTACTTGCCAGAAGCTAAGTGGTCATAATTACTATAATGGGGAGTAAAGTCAGAATGGTAGCCAAGGTTGGCCAACCTGCAAGAATATACAGAACATAGTATTCTTAGAGGCAAAATAGTCAAGAGGGTATTGATTAATACCATTAAAGGAGATCAAGAATATATTATAAACAGAAAATTGAAGTCAGCTTCCTCAACAAAAATCCATTATCTTCCAATTTGCAAACCTATGTTTTCAGATCCAGAATTCATTGACTGAAAGAGAAAACATAAATTTGAAACGATGTGAACATTAAAATAGTAGTAAAGGATTACAACATAATAAAAATCCATAGGGGCCACACTGAACTACATAAAGGAGAAGAAAAAGTTCTGTCTTGCAATAGAAAGCCAGCTAGTAAATATGGAATGAACAATGAAGTTAGATATAACTTTTTAATAAACATCTTCCCCAGCACTGCAAACACATATCATTGGTTCAGGCAAAAATAATCAATTGCTAATACAGTAATGAAAGTTAGATAAGAAATAGTACATAACATTTCCACAATCACAAGTACCACCCTCAGAGGACATTAGTTATTACACAGTCTACTAATATTAGAGTGTGCTAAAACTAATTTTAAAGTAAAGGAGACTGACAGCTACAATTTTAGCCAAATTATCATACTTAACAAACGTTGTCACTGATGGAACTAATATATACTAAGTGCCTCTTACTGTGATGCACTGAGAAGGATACAGCATTGCTTTGATGGTAATTCTGTCAAAAATATATTCCTGAATCTGACTGGAAAGTAAACAAAATGTGGGGCATGTTACAAAAGAACTCATCTGTACTCTTCAAGAGTGCCAATTTCATGAAATACAAGAACAGACTCAAGAATTTCTGTAGGTTAGTAGAACCAAAAGAGACATGATAACTGAATATAATCCATGACTTTGGATATACTTTTGCTATAAAGAATTTTTAGGACAATCAGTAAAGTCTGAATTAGAGCTCTAGACCATATAATAACATTATATCAATTTCAGTTTTATGACTTGATCATTATAGTATAAATATTTAAGAGAATTCCATGTTTTAGAAAATATACACTGAAAACTTTAGAAATAAAGAGGAATCACATTTGAAGTTAGTCACACATTTCAGAAAAAAATGGGTGATATATACACATTTGTCTATAACTAAGAAAAGGATACAGCAAGTCTAGTAAAATGTTAGCATTTGGGGAACCAAATGAGAAGTATCCAGGAAATTTTTATACTATTCTTGCAACTTTTCTGTAGCTTGAAATTATAAAAATTTAAAGCATATGTTAAAATAAGAATAAAGGTAGAAGCCTCAATACCACAATAGTTGATTAACACTCCCTGAAAGGGGTAAGTTCCTTACCCTGAAAGTTATTTTTCCATGGTAAATACTCAGGTAATCATATTGAGGGAATCTAGATCTTTAAAGAAATGTTTGAAGAAAGTCCCAAATAACACTAATACCCAGAAAACCAAAATATCATCCAGAACTCCCATTAGAGCACAGGAACTTGGGGACAGGTAATAAATGGATTCCTAACCCAGTCCTACCCATATCACAGTAGATCCACTGGTCCATGGATCAATCTAGTTATCCTTTCTCTAGTTCCTTAATATGCAAGTGGGGGGCTGGGGATATAGCTCAGTGGAATAAGCACCTGCCTGGCAAGTGCAAGGTCCTGAGTTCAATCCCCAGTACCATCAAAAAAAAAAAAAAAAAAAGTAAATGGAATGGATATACTAATTTGCAAAACTGTCATACTGGACAATATTAGTTCCTTTATTAGTAAAAGAATTATCATAGGAAAAGTCAAGTGGGAACTCTTAAATTACCCTACCTTTAACCAAAATAATACATTAATCATTATTTCTTCCCAGGGCACATTGAGACAGATTACGGCCTCTCTCAGATTTCTGTGATAAAGAAGTAATAGCCCATATGTTTTATGCATATTCTTAGGTAATTCATCTGTATGCCCCTTACAAATACTTGAGGAAACATAGCAGAAAGTAGTGGAGTAACACACATTTAATCAAGTAATAGCCCTAATTACAGTTATTGTGCCAGATGTGAGTTTTACTAGAGAATAATAACATAGGTTCTAGAATGTGATGTGTAGATATTTATATGGCTAATGGATTCTTCTTCCAATCCTACCAGGAAGAATACTCAGAAACAGATCTCATTTACATGTGATAGAAAATGTACATTCACATTACCCTGATCTCTTACATAGAAGTCCCTGCTATGATTTGGTTATGGTTTGAGTATATTTCCTGGGGGCTCATGTATTGGAAACTTCATAGTTTAATGTGTCAGTGCTGAGAGAAGATAGAATCTTTAAGAAGTGGGACCTAGTAGAAAGTTCTTAGATCACTGGGGGAGCTGCTCACAGAAGGAGTCACTGGGCCAAAATACCCAACTCCCGCAGCTTAAAACAGGTGAGGTCTATTTTGGTGCCCAGTTTTTGGTGTGTTCAATTCATGGTTGGCTGGATCTAAGGCAGAAATGGCGTTGTTGAAGACATGGCAGAGGAGAGGGGAGGGGAGGGGAGGAGTATAGAACACCTGTTATCCACTCATCTCCCCCAAGCCCCACCTCTGAATGTATGACTTTGGGGGAACATTTAGATCTAAATCGTGATAAGGTCGCTCTGAGTCCTTCAAGACTGAGCTATTCTCAGAGGGAGCCCGACCTCCTAATTATTTTCTGGCTCCCTGCTTGG
Source organism: Dinomys branickii (assembly GCA_004027595.1). Classification (NCBI taxonomy): domain Eukaryota; kingdom Metazoa; phylum Chordata; class Mammalia; order Rodentia; family Dinomyidae; genus Dinomys; species Dinomys branickii. The sequence goes on along the minus strand of PVLD010009497.1, from coordinate 37,300 downwards.
CCATGTGATTTCTCCTCCCATTCGCTCTTTTTACCTCATCAGAGGCATGTTGAGCTGAGCTGGTGCCACACCTTTGAATCCTTTTTTTTCCTTTTTTATTTTAAAAATTAAAAAACTACCAAAAAGACAATGAAGACAAAATCAAAACAACCCAAAAACAACAAAAATGATACATGACCTCAAAGCAAAATGATAGAAATTTACAATGGTTGGTATATTACATACTGTTATCATCAATGAAGTTGCTCAGTGCTCTCTATGCCGTTTTATTTATGTATTTATTTTTGTTATTTTGATTTTTTTAAATGAAAAACAAAATTTATATGTATATATAAGGACAGCTGGAATAGGTGTATTGCCGATGTCTGTGGTTTATTGAAAGGAACAGTCAATGCTTAAATTTTTTTTTCTTGACCAATTTTGCACGCTGGAATTTGGTAATCAGAATGACTGATCTGGAAACAATATGCAGTATAAGAACCATTCTTGGTTCTTTGAATCTTGTGAACTTCTTAAAGCGAACCTGTCTTAGGTATTTTGTTATAGTAACACAAAATTTATATAACCCAAAAACAGCCTAAAACATCTGGATCTTTTACAGAAGTACATCATATTGATCTGTTATACTGTTGACACATTAATCTGATCAGATAAGGTGGAGCTGGCAAGTATTCTCAATGCCTTTATAAAATATATGGGCTTCAGAGGGTGGGAAATAAACTTTGCAAAGATTCAGAGTCCTCCTACCTGTAAATTTTTTTTTATCTAATGCTCTTGGGCATCCTAAAGCATATGTTCCAAAGTAAAAGACATATTATAACTTGTACTTTCTATCACGAAGGAGGGAAAAATAGTGTTTAATATGACTCAAGATTTTGTGAATGGTATAGTTCATACTTAGGAATACTACTTTGACTCATTTGCCAAATAATTTTAAAATTTTGAACAGATCTCAGAGTAAGGAAGAGATCAGAAGCAGCGTCAAATAACTTTCAACTCTGCTAGCTGGCAGATTCCATAATTTCAGAGGTGGAAAAGGTGTCTAGTGAAGTTTCAGGAAAGCTTTAAGTGTAGGCACAGTACAGATCCTTAGTCTTGCATGTTAAGGGTAGGTGGAGAATTATATACCATAAGATATTATACATATGGTATATATATTTAACAACATTAAAGTTGTACATCTCGTTTGAGCAGGTCCAGAGATCACAAATAAACTGCAGGAACTAGTGACCCAAATTCCCAGGACCTATCATTATTGCATCAGTGCTTTAGCCCTGGCTCATTTATGAAACAGTTCCCTATAAAAATCTGCTGCGATTTGGGTATGGCTTGAGTGTGGCCCCCAGAGATGTGTGTGCCAGAAATTTGTGCTTCCGTGTAGTGATGTTGAGAACAGTGGAATCTTTAGGAGGCGGGATCCCGTAACAAGGGGAAACTAACGGGAGGCAGGACTTAGCGAGAAGTGATATTAGGTTATGAGGAAAACCTCCTCTGGGAGGGATTAATGTGGTTCTCACAGGATCCATGTGGTTCTACAAGAGCAAGTTGTTATAAAAAGAGTAAGCCTGGCCCCTGAATTCCTGCGGCTTCTGTCTCACCACATCCTCTCACCACTGCAATACTATCTGTCACGAGGTCCTCACCACAGGCTAGATAGATTGGGCCACTGTTTCTTGGATTTCCAGATTCCAAAAGCGTGAAGTAAACTTCTTTATGAAGTACCCAGCTGCGGGTGTTCGACTTTACCAACAGAAAACAGAGTAAGATACCAGCTGACAAAGGAGAAAAAAGACACAACTATGATTCTCGTACCCAACCCCTTCAGAGATGGAAGGGTGGGCCATCCCACCAGACAGGCCAGCGAGACTAGAAGAAGTGATGGGGTGGGCTGAGAAGAATCCAGAAATAATGGTAAAAGATGGAGATGAGGAGCATGAGTTGTAACTTCAGGGCCAGCTGCAACAGTCAGTATATTTTCCCCACTAACCCTCCTCTTGCATGCTTTCTCTGAAACTCTGACCCCCCAGAATACTAGTAGGTAGGGTATGGTAGTAGAGACCATACCTTAATAAGATGAGCTTTGGGTTGGGTGTATAGCTCAGTGGAATAAGCACCTGCCTGGCAGGTGTAAGGTCCTGAGTTCAATCCCCGGTACTGCCAAAAAAAGGAAGATGGACTTAGTGTAAGAAGCAAAGGACCTGAATAGGGTGAACTGTAGTAGATGCTATTAGTATCACTGGAGTGTACAGCAAATTTTTCTCAGCTATTCTGAATATTGTCTGATAACAGCGCAAAGCACCTTATTCAATTTGCCCTCAACCAACAATTTGAGAATATGTGGACAGAGGGAAATTTTGCTACCAAGCTAACAAAGTTTTGCCAAATTGTTGGTACATTAGCTGTTAAATAACATGAGTTCTTGATTTTTTCCTAGTGTTATTTGTGTATTTTGAATGGACTTAAAAACAAAAAAGCTGTGGATGATATTGGGCTTATGTGGCTTGCCAAGACTGTCACACAGGTCACATTCCCTTTTGTTTATCTGTGAAGCAGTGGTGAGGAGTGGACGGGGTAGTAAGGTACAGAGGGGAGTAGCTCACTCTCCCTCTGTCCCCATCCTCTCTGTCACATTCCTGCTTTGACCCTGAGCTTTCAAAATATGTGCACCTCCTTATTTTCAATAGGTTCTTATAATATTTCACAAGCAACATTTTCAGAATGGGCTGGGGCTGGCTGAGAGAGGGAAAGGACACCAATCAAAAGTCTATTACAAGATAACAGCCTAGATGTGAAATGCTAAAGTGAATGGGAAGGATACATGGCAGATATATGGTAGGTGAACTTAACCCAGATATCCTCAGGCCTCAGCCTCCTGTGGCTCAATTAATATCAAGAAAACATTATTACCTCAATTCTCCTGGGTCATCGCCTCCATGCACTAACACACATGTCTACTCCCACTTCCTTACCCCACTCATTCTTGGATACTCAAAAGGCACCTTGAATGTGCTTAGGGACAAATGCGATCATATCCTTCTGCACTTGATTCCTCGGTGTCTGAGTCCTACATCCCACAGGGGGATGGACCGTGACGCTGTGGCTCTGATGCTCCCAGAGCTGAATTCATCCAAGCAGAGAACAGAGAAGTGGTTGTCAGGAATGGGAGAATGGGGAAAGAGTGGTCAAAGGGTGTAAGGTTTCATTTAGGATTAATAAATTCGAGAGACCTATTGTACAGCAACATGGTGACTCCAATTAAAAATAACAGTTTGTATACTCAAAAACTGCTAAAGGATAGATGTTAAATGTTCTCGTCACAGAGAAATGGTAAGTTTGCGAGGTGATGGATATATTAATTGGCTTGATTTAGTCATTGTAGATACAATGATTATATCAAGCTACACACAATATGCTGTAAATATATATAGTACTTGGGATTGAACCAAGGGCTTTACACTGAGCTGCATCTCCAGCCCTATTTTTGATACAGGATTTCTATAAATTGCTAAATGGCCCAGGATATACTTAAGCTTGCCATGTTTTTGCCTCAGCCTTGTAGAGTGCTGGGATTACAGACATGCAATATACATAATTTTCATTTTTCAACTATACCTTAAAAAGCAGGGAATAAGTTTACAGTAGTTGATAATACCAAATCATTTACCACTATCTCACTCTCTGAGTATTTGATATGAGTCTGTAGTATCAAATTCACTAGACTGGATATTTCTTCAGGGAAACCTCTGTTTTTTGGAAGAGGAGGTTGTTTTTCTATATTCTTTCCACAGTGCCAATAATGGCTCAAGGCATACGTGATTCAAGCCAGACTGAGGGTGTCATGGTTAAACAGAGAACAGTGTCCATGTGGAAATGAAGGCACAGGGCTGTGCAAGACAATGTCTGGCAGCAAATCAAGTCTTCCCACTAGGGCAGTACCAACCCTGCACTGTGACCTTCAAAGTCCTTCTATAGCGGGGGAAGGCATTCAAGGCAGGAGGTGCAACATCCGCTGTTAAATGCAGGGTTGTGCTCCCTTGATTTAGTAGCCTTAGAAGACCAGGCCGTTCCCTTACTACTTATCATGTGGGCTGAGAAGCAAAGACAAGAATACTTTGCTTTTGAAGATAAATCCCCACAGGAAAGCTGCTTTGCTCTCTGTAGGTAGAAGCAGACAAAGAGTTGCAGGCCAACAGTCACATCCTCTAACACTTTTATCTCCTTGCTGCCTAGCAACACCCACAGATAGAGGGCGGAGAGGGACATTCTCAGAGAAGCCCAAGAATACATGGCCCGCTGCCACATGCACGATGTCACCTCCTCTGAGTGTTAGTAACATAACCTCTGCAAAGCTGCCTTAGGGGAGAGACAGAGAGAACAGTGTACCCCTGACCGTGAGAGGTCTTCCCGTAGAGTCTGATTAGGGGTTGCTTCTTTGGGCTTTGCCAGTTGATTTTGAGTGGGCTTCTCAGGATGTCAGCAGGAAGAGGAAAGTAGTTATATTAATTGAAGTCAAAGGAATATTATGATTTAAAAATAAGCAAGAGTGATCTTAATCACATCAGCTTCTGCCAACTTTTCATTCCAGTATTTCATTGTGACAGTCTCTGCTGCTGCTGGTGCCAAGCTACTGGCAGGAAGCACATCTTACTCACCCCTCACAGGCTCTGCCAGCTCTGCGGAGACCATTCTAATCTTAAACAAAAATTTTATTCTTAAACAAAAATTTTATTCTTAACCAAAAAGATAATTGAATAGGAAATATCACCCTCAGCAGAGATCAGAAGAATCCACTAACTACAAAGCAAGATTAGAAACATTTTTAAAGGCCCAAATCCAATATATATATATATATATATATATATATATATATATATATAATGAATCTGTGGAGAATTTCTGATTTTCAGATCTAGCTGGATAAAAAATGTAAGATATTAGAAAGTTAACAAGGATGATTTAATAGAGATCTCTATGTGTGTAAATAATTATTTTGAAAACAAGCATTCTTAAGTATTTCTGGAACAGAATCTCTTTGCTACTATTGAGAGCTTGTTTGGAGGTTCTGGCATGGGAGCGCAGTTACTCCTGTAGCCTTGACTGAGGAGAGGCCCTCCTCTATCGGCGGTGGGCGGTGGTCGTCCTGTTTGACTGAGCACGCAGCTTTGGGAGGGACACACATGGAATTACTATCCTCTTAAGACTTATGGTTTTGGAAATGTATGCTCTGTTTAAAATACGGACCCAAGCTGCAAAAAGAAACAAAAATACCATACTAATGACTTGGAAATTTAAAAAAATTTTTAAATGCCTTGGTTTAGGAAAAAAAAAAAAGCCTGAAGGTAGAGACTATACAGAATAATAAAATATAAATTACTAGGATTTAGCATTTAGTTATTACTACCTGGGGTCATGTGCTTGCTTCAGCAGCACATATACTAAAACTGGAGCCACACACTGCTTTAAGTACCTTATGATTATATTTCCTCAAGTAAGAAAACTGAGGCACACAGAAGTCAAATAATTTGCCCAGGATCTGAGAGCCCGTAAATGGCAGAGTCAGAATCTGAACCCACACAACCCAGTGCTAAAGCTCAACATTCTTACCCACTGCAAAGTATAACTTTATACAGAGCCATAGGAATGACCAAAGCCCAAAAGAAAACCCTCCCGTACTAGCTTGTTATATTTAAAAAGTAGATTCATTAACTCAAGATTGCAATGTGATGGCAGATTTTGTAAATGAGCCTATTTCTTCCTTCTGCCCTAAATTTCTAGAGAAAAGAAAAAATAGGAAAAGAAGTGGCGGTGGGGCTGCCCTGGCTGAGGGTTTGTCGGCGTCTGTCCATACTGACAGTGTCACGAGGAGGAGCGCAGAGCTGGGTGCATTCGCAGATGGTCAAATTGCCGGAATCATGGTTTTGACTAGCAATGCCATAACTTTTATAGCATCTGTGCCTATTGAGTCAAAATTATTATTTCTCTACATATTGAATCAAAATTGAGTTGTAAGTGACTGCATCTCTAATGATTTTAATTACAGTAACTTGCTAAAGTACTGCAAATGGAGACTGCTGAGATGCAGTAGTTAAAACCCCGGACCTTGGTGTTAGATCTTGGCTTCAGGCTATGGCTGGGCCACCTGCTGGTTTTATGACCTTGGTGAATTTACTTAAACGCGTTTGCCTTATACATAAAATGGGGGAAACAATAGCTGCCAAGGACTCTACCACTTCCTGAGGTTGTTGTAAAGACAAATTATAAAGCACTTAAGATGTTGCCTGTACAGAATAGCTTCCTTCTCTTGTTTTAATACATAATATACACATGCAACACTGGTAAGTAAGAAACTGAAGAACATGAAGCCTTCAAACTCAAAAAGCAGTACAAATTAAATTGCCAGAGGAAACTATAAAACTTCAGATTCTCTGTAACAATGGTCTAAGGGGATGAACAAGCCCCTGTGAAAACAAACAAAGGCACATGTCATATTTCTGATTTAAGTGTTACAAAATAAAAGAACCACACACCCTTTTTAAAAGCAAGAGGAGGTAATAGCACAGAAATCACCAGAATAAAAGGAATTCCAGTGCTAAGTGAACAGAGAAGTCACTTTTGTCTGGAGGCAATTTGTTCTCCTTTCTAGGTTTGCATTTGTATATGAGTGACTTTGGGCTGTAAGAGACATACATCAAAGCCCATCTTTATAAAAAGCTGGGGAACTTAAGAGGAGACTCCTCCTCAGCAAGCTGGGGGCTCAAAGATGAGAATAAACTAGTAAAAGCCAGGCCTTCTGTGAGATCTTGCATCCTAGGTGCTCTCAGAACTCAAGCTTTGAGATAGGATTAGGGTGATCTTGTACTAGGACTGCACTTGATTCTCTATCAGAAACAAACCCGATGTTGTCCATAGGGCTATAACTTTGACCGAGTAGTCCACTATTCTTAGAAATATTTTCAAGGCAATGGCCCATAATCAATGATGAATACACATCAGTAAGAGAACTCTCATTATTTTAAAGAAATACAAATGATATATTTGAAAACATCTGCAGGGAACGAGAAACAAGTGATTTAGCAAATGGGAGAGAAAACCTAATAGAACTTCTAGAATTAAAAAAACGTGCTACTTGAAGTTAGAACAGTGAATAAGTCAGTGGCAGATTGGGCACATTCGCGGATTGGGATAATCATCAGAAGAAGTTATCCAAAATGTAATCCAAAGAGACAAACAGAAAACGCAGAAAAGCCAGTAAGAGGAAAAGTCAAAGGCCTGCAAGTTGGGGTTCTGGAAGAGGAGAACGGGCAGAGGCCACAGAAGAAATAACGGCTGACAGCTGTCCACAGCCAACACATTCAAGGAGCTCAGTAAAATCTAATTAGCACTACAAAATAAGTTCATCTCTAGATACAGCCTAGTGGAACTTCAGAAAACCAAAGACAAGGTTTTCTATCGACAAGAAAATCGATAGATTTTCTTCAAAGGAGTGTCAGATTGATGGTAACAGGACAGAAAACGGGAATGATCTTTTCTTTCAGTCCAATAATGATAGTCAGCCTATATAAAGAGGACACAGGATTGTGCAAGAGTTCCTGATGGCCAAATCAAGCATTATTCAAACTTCAAGATGAGTGATAAGTAAATCATAACAATACATAAAATAATTAATGGATCCACACTAATACCAAAACTTTCTCTTAAAACAGATGAGGCAAAAGGATAGAGAAAGGAAAACTTCCTTAAACAGAATGCCAACAAATAAATGTAGGAGAAATGATAGAATACAATTGAATTTTATAGCTAGTAAAAATCACCAGTGGATGTTAAAATATTGGGTAAGTGGTTGTTGAGAAGTAGAGGGTGAAAAATCTGATAGACCTTCCCCTTAACCAAGTAATCTAATATAGTATCACCAATAATGAGGCCAGGCGTGTCATGCAGCCTTAACATGCCACACTGACTAGAACCCAGCAATATTGTCTATCTGTATAGTACTCATCCCAAAGTTTGACATTATATGTGGCTAGAGAACATCCACATTTGTTGTGGTTTATATCTAGATGTCCCCCAAGGCCCCCAGGCACTCATGGGAGGGTCTTTTGAAAAGGATTGGACCATGGTGGGTGCTACAGCTGACTCACTATTAGGAGACGGTCCTGGTCAGGGAAAGCAGGTCACTAGGGAAATGCTCTCCCTTCCTGCCTCTCTCACTCTGTGCTTCCTGGGCACTGTGACATGGGCAGCTTTCCTCCATCCAGGGTCTTCTACTATGCAGCTTCCACATCTGAACCTGCTGACCACAGCCTGACACTTCTGAAACACGAGTCAAAATAAACCCCTCCTCCTTTAAGTTGTGGGTGGCAGGAAAGGATGGGAGAGGGATAGTGTTCTTAAGAGACAGAGTCTACTTTCATAGAATTCGTAAGAGTACATTGTATACATATGTATTTAGGTGTATGCAAGTATACAGAGAAAACAGAAAAACATTAGTAATTAGTGAACCCAATTGTTGTTTATTATTTTTGCAATTTTGCTTCAGATTTGAAACTTTTCCAAATACAAAGGGAAAATTCAATCCAACATTTATTCATTTAAAAGTACAAATTGTTATTTAATAATCCAACTACATGCAATTTATAAAAGCCACATTTAAATCTAGAAGCTACTAAAATAATGAAAATAAGATTAAAGAACAAAAGCTCTTTAAATATAAATTTTTTTAAAAAGCATTATTGCAATGATTTTTCAAAAAGCCCAACTCACAAAGATACTAAAAATTCTAACATTGTGTATGTCTAATGAAATAGCTTCAATATATAAAGCAAAACTATTCAACTGCAGGGAGGAATTGAAAAACACACATCATAAAAGATTTTAGCATAAATCTTGTTAAACACAGGCCAAGCAGCCAAAGTAACATTCAAATAAGAAGAGGATCCAAATGTACAAGAATCTCAAGTTAGCACCATGGAAACCTCAGACAGAGGATGTTCTCTTGCTGAGAAAAAAAATCCAGATAAATACAAAGAAACAATGACAACCAAGGAGTCAGTAAAACAGTCTCTAAAATTTCCTCAGTACAGCCAGATGTGGTGGTAGATGACTATAATCATCGGTGGTAGTGTGCGGGAGAATCGTGAGTTTAATGCAGGAGGATCATAGTAGTGAGATGCTGTCTCCAAAACCAAACCAAATTCTTTATTCTAGGGAAAAGAAAAAACAATATTGAGACTATCTAATGTGGGAGATTATCTGAGATTATCATCCTGTGAGAAGTGGATGGGTATAGAACTGGATGCACACAAACACTCTCATTTCATGCAAGAAGAAGCTACAGATTCTGATTAAATCTGGAAGATAGAAAAATATTTAGACACATGTCAAAAATGTAAGATTAACTACTAAAAAAAATGTAGTGTGTTGGTCCTGAACCACTAGAGTGAAAACAAGAGCAAGAATAACAGCAAACAAAACAATTGATCAAAGACAGGAAAGGAGCAAAACAAAGAAAATAGGAAACAAGGTAAAACACGGCACGTCGATCCAACACGTCAGTGACTATAACAGACGGCTTAAGGAAAGCTTTGGGCTACTTACAAGAGACACTCCTAAAATGAAATGTTACACCAAGGTTAAAAATAAATGGATTAAAACATCAGAAAAATGCTAAATGGAAGTTGAATATAATGACATTAATAGTTGCTGAACTGTATTTTGCCTGCCATCATCAAAACAAGAATCATAAGAATCACAAAGAGTTGTACAATATTCCCAGAACTTCAAAGTACATAAAGATAAAAGCCTTTTAAAAATGTAAGGAGAAAATTCGTAACTACATTAGTCCTACCAGTCTTAGAATTCACTCCCAAACAAATTCTCCAAGTTTTTCCTGAATTTCTTGTCTAAGTTATTTCTTCCCACATCAAAGTATATAACCTGTCCCTGGAACATATCTCCCCGTTACAAGACAGATGGTGACAGAGGTGGTTGGGGTGGGTCCCAGGAGAATAATAATCCCCTTCAAGACATCTGCCCCAAATACGGTTATAACAGGATTTTCACTCAAAAGGATATAAAATTTTTAGACATCAGAAGCAAGCAACTGCCATAACAAAGGAAGCTCAAAATGATTTGAGGTTTCAGAATTGTCAGTTTTATCAGATTCCAACTAGATAGTTCAAGTTTCAGAATCGTATCCTTTCTCATTCAGTACCCTGGATTTAATGTGAGAAATCTGGAACATTGTGAATTTAACAACTATAATTCAACAGCCCACACAGTTAAGTTTTGCAACTTATCTGGAGCAGTATCAGTCCTGTGGTCACAACAAATAATCCTTTTAGGGCTGAAGTCAAAGCTTTCTGGGTTCTGAGACCACAGCCTGAACTAAAAAAGGACAAAGCCTTGCCATTTCTTTCTGTAAATACTCTGAGCAAACCCAGGAAATCACCCGTCACAGATCACATAGTCATCATTACTGTCAGAGCCATGAAGTCAAGCACGTGTTTGAGATGCCAAGGAATTTGCACCCACTGACACCCCATCACAGCCTGAAGTGGTAGCTTAGCTCCTTGTGACACCACTACATGTGGTGGATCACTAGCATTCCATTTCCCACCGGTAAGCAGGAAACAGTACCTTAAAACCCAAGCATATGCCCCCCAAACCATTGATGTATGTACGCGCGTGCATGCCTGTGAGCAAGAAGAACCTATCTTCTGGACTATCCCTGGTACCTGTTCTGAATGAGTCGGGGTCCTTGCAAAAGAGGGAAACTAACTAGTCATTTCAACAGGGAAAGTGTGTGTACTGATAAAGGACAGCTTCTTCACAAGGATGGGATTCGGACCTCCTTGGAAACGATGAGGCTGCAGACCACAATATGATGAGCCAAGGCTTATTCAAATTCCAAATGCTCCTTGGTGGTCAGAAGGTCTCCCACTGGCACTCAAGCTTGCTAAAGGACTAGTGCCACCTAGTGTCTTGCATATATGCCACTGGCAACCAATGAGTAACCCGAAATAGGTGCACATTGAAACAGAAGAGACCTCTTCGTCCTGCAATAACCTTTAGCACCCTCTACTGGCCAGATTTAGTGTTGAGCAATGGCGTAGGAGGACTAGTTCCATAACCAAAGCAATGCAAGGTGGATTTTGAGCTCAGGAGCAGTAAATTAGTTACTATTTAACTTACTGACTGCCCAGTGCACCCCCGCTCCTTTTCATTCAACGGGATGCACATATGTCCAGGACTCTACCTGAATCCTGATTCCCGCTGGGCAAAGCCCTGGGCAGTGCCACCCGGGTAGTGTTCTCTAAAGCTACAGTGAACACATCTGAGGAAGGACCCTGGGCAAAACATTAATATCGCCCGCTCACATTGTTCTGAATTTTCCTTGGGAAGCAGTGCCCTAACTCTCCCTTGACAATTTCATCATCACTCCAGCTGACTGGATTTAATCGCTGTCATTCATTTTTGCCCACTTACCCAGTGGTAACTCCTAAAGCTAGAAATGGTTCTCTTGGCATCCCAGCTCAACAGAAGTACATATCACTGTGTCTTGTGGCAGAAGCATTGGTTATTTAGTCCCGAAATCTTCACGCTGGCAGAACCCAGATTCATGGGAACAGAAAGAGTTTTGTAAGTGGGTTGTTACATAATCATTAAAGGGAATGGAGGCAAGGTTACAGAGGAATAGACGGAGGCGCATCGAAGTTAGTTCATTTACACAGGCTGCAGAGTTAGAAATAGCTGAAATGGAGTTGAAAGCCAGGTTTAACTCCAGATCTACATGTTTCCAAAACAGAAATTGCTTTCTATTATCTACCAAATTGCTGTGAAGTATTGGTAATTGATCAAGGCAGTGTCAGACCCAAACACTCTGTGCTTCCCCTCTTGGTGTTTACGAGAATCACCTACATTTCATAGACACACACTCTCTCTGAGTGTTGTGCCGAGCCACCTGCAGCATTCTCTGCCCACGTGTGTTGTCTGTCATCCCCAAAGTGGCCCATTTGGCCAAGGATGTCAAAACCCAAAAAGTGGCCCACTTAGCCAAGGCTCGCAAAAGCAAGTGTCTTTTCCTCATGTCAAAGCTGAATCTTTTCCAAGCTTATGAATACTACAGCAAGGAAGAGTTCATGGGTCCAGGCCCTGGGCACTTCCATTACCTCGCTTGCTACCCCTTGGGCAGAGCACACAGCTAGTCTGATTTCAGTGTGATGATACGGTCTTGCAGAAAAAGGAACAATCTGGTAAGGAGAGGGAGAGAGCTGAGCTGCTCAGACAGGAACAAGCTGACCTTTAAGGATTGCTTCAAGCCTGAGCTCAGCTATTTGTTCAGAATAGGAGTAGCAGCTGTGAAAGGGCTCAGCCCTTACAGATGGTTAAATGTCACCAATGTCTCCGCTTTGCAGCCTTGAAATTGTTGTTTTGTGATGATCTCTGCCTCTGTGGCCCACTAATGGAGCTGGGGGGCAGAACTCATGGCTGGGATTTGGGGAAAGCATTAGGACCTACAGTAAATGCATATTCCTTTTCTTTCTTTCTTTTTTTTTTTTTCTTTTTAAGAGGCAACTGGCTATAATCTAATAAAGAAAAGAAATGGTCATGATGTAATTATTCTCTAGAAGATGAAACTTCATAACAGCATTACTTTCATTTGTATAGGTCATTGCCAAGGCCAGGCTCGCATGTGAATTTTCGAGACATGATCGGATCTGTATACCTTGTAAGTGCTCAGGCAAGTCAGGTATTACTCACCCACTCAGTTCCCTTTGGTAAGGAGTAAGGGGAGGTTTGGAAGCAGACCCACCTTGGGAAGTAAGGATAGTGACTCCAGCTGCTGCCAACAAGGTAATGCCCTGCATCCCTGCCTGGCACTGACCAAAATCTATATTCTCCATCATGCGCTGTCAGAGCGTAGGTGTAAATGGAGCACCTAATCACCAGTGCAGCCACAAAGAAGCAAACAGTCACCTTCCATCATTCCATTGTACAGATAAGATACTCACGTTTCTACCATACGCAGTCGGTAATCTCAAGTTTATGTTTGCTTAAACATGAATATGGCACCCACTGACATGGCAACATGACAGGCACTGTTGTAAACACTCTGCAAATATTCCTAATGCCTTCAGGAAATATGTTTTTTGCCTCATATGGTTTAGATATGGGTTGGCTGTGGTTTTTCACCAAGCTTCATGATAAAGGCTAGGGCCCTCCTGTGCGGGTGTGGGCTGTGACCGGAACTTTGAGAGGTGGGCCCAGTGGTAGGTCACTGGGGACTGCCCGTGGCAGAGAATCCCAGTACCCCAGATTGAGCTCCCAAAAGTGAGTGAGTATAAAAGCAGGAGCCCGACCAGAGTCAAGCCTTGGCTTCCTGTCTGACGATGTGATCTCTCGCTCTTGTACACACCTCTGCCCTGATGCCATCATTCGTTAGGTCCTCAGCAGAAGCTAAACCAGTGGGGCGGTGTGATCTTGGAATTTTAGCCTCCAAAACTGTGAGCCAGGTAAACCCCCTTTCTTTATAGTTATCCTGCTTCAGGTATGTCATTCCAGTAAAGAAAAACAGACTAAGATAGTGCCTCTATGTGATACAGTAGAGATGAAATAGGCTCATCTACTGAGACCTGATCCCAAGCCCTGAATTTCTGGTGACTCTAGAGTCTGTGAATACATACACTAACCCTTCTCTGACTAAAACACAGAGAGTCCAGTCAGGTTCTGCCATTGGGGACCAGCCAGATATTGGGGTGGTGACAGACAAAATTGTTGAAAAAAATTTTTTGACCGTGCTGAGGATCAAACCCAGGGCTTGGTGCATGTTAGGCAAGTGGTCTGAGCTGTACCCTTAACCCATGGAACTTCTTACATCATGCCAAGCAGGGCCCTAGGAAAGGAGTGTTTACCACTGCCTGACCTGCATATGTCTCCTGCTAAGAGAAAAAGCCCTTATGGCCTGATAAATGCCATTGATTCTCTGTTGGCACACCATGGTAAAATGCGGAAATTTTATTAGTAATGTTTTCGTTCCTTTGGTAAGACAACATCCTATAAAGGTGTATCACAGATCTGGTTCTTTAAAATAACTTTTGTTTCCAACTGGCCATTACACTGTTATAGAAAAAGTCTAGTGATCGTGTATCAGTGATGACTGACAGCGCTAAGTGAGGCTTGAGGGACAGCTAGTCCATTGAGAACAAAATGAAGTTGGAGGCCAGGAAGTTCCAGTCATGAGCAGATTCCCATGCACAGCCTCTCTGGGGAACGCAGCCAGCCCCTGCACGCCCCAGCCCCCTCTCCAGGTTAAAAACTTTCTCCTCTCTCAAGCGTGCCCTGGAAAAGTTTCAGTCATAACCATATTTAGTCATTTTAGGGGAAGGGGGTGGTGAGTCAAGGGGGAGAAAAAAAAGAATGTATATATACTTAAGTAGTTGAGTTTATTCCCAACATATTTGTCTGGGAAAGACATGGTTAGAGGTCACATGACAACAAAACAAAACAAAACCAATACACTTTCCCTCCACTTGGGTGAGCAACTGGCTACTTTGCTTAAATCTTAGTCCAAACATCATCATGTAAACTCTGGACAGTTGTCACACTGTGGAAGTATTAGTGGCTAAAAGGCCACTGCTCTTAGGAGACAGGGCCATGCTAATCATTGCAAGTTACAGCTGTCTTGTTTTTTTTTTTCTTTTTTTTTAAGCAGGTGGCCTTCATTGAGATAACATAAATTTACTGACAAAAAGAAATTTGCAAGCAGCCCAGAAGGGAAGCAGGAGGTAAAAGTGAACGACCTAGGCGGAAACAGCCTAAAAACAGTGTGGCATACACAGGAGAAAATCTCCTGGTCTTGCAGGCCAAGATGGGTTTCCAGCTTCCAACCAGCTGCTCCCAGTCAGAAAAGCCCAGGCAAGGCACAGCGTGACCCTCTGTGCGGATCCTGGAAAAGAGAGAGAAGGCTGAGGAGCATGCAGACTGTCAAAATAAGGAGCAAAGAGGAAAGGACGCAGGGGTTGGTTAAAAATAAAACTTATCAGATGAGAATTTAAGCACTGAGAATGTTATCTATCCCCACAGGAGGGTGGAAAAAAAAAAAAAAAGGCACGTTGAGGAGAACCCAGCCACAGGATGAATAAGCATAAAAATAGCAGGAAATGACTAAGCAAACATGCCAAACGTGCAGGAGAAGGGCCTTGCTCGGAGGTGCTGACTTTCCAGGGTAGTGAGACACCACCGTGAGGCCGAAAGCCCTGGAGGGATGTCAGAACTGGCAGTGACGTTGTTTCTGAGGGAAAGAGACTGTTTTATTTTCCTGTGTATCTTTGCAAACTGATGGCGTTTTTCCCATGTTGCATGTATTACCTTTTCAAAAAAAAGAGAAATGTCTACAGAGAAGTTCTTGGGAAATGCCTACTTCCCAGCATTTTGTGGCAGATAATCTGATCCCCAAGAAAAATTTCAAAATCCAGATACTTGGTGAATATTTAAGCACCCCCCTCCCTTGGCATCCCCACGGGCACCCCCAGCCCCTGCTCTGGAGCTGAAGAGGCCTGCCGGGAGCAGTCCCCCACACTCAGACCATAAACTGGAGCTACTCCCGAAACTGCCTTCAAAACGAACGAACTACACCCGGACCCTCACAAGTGCCATTTCTCTAGAAGCCCTCACAGGACAAATGCTCCTTCTGTGTCTGAGTCCCAAGTCACCTTTACTTCTCTATATCCCATGCATTAGTCAGAAACGACAAGCAGGTTACCCTTAAGAAACAGGAACAGAACAAAGACTATCAAATTAGTTTTTAATGACTAGTTTTTCATTTGATAAAATTAGTTTATTAAATTAGTTTTTAATTTAATGATCTGTCCACTCCTCAGATAATTTCACTTGACTTCTCTTAAATCTATTTGCAGAATCATACCTATAAGGCACACAGCCATTCCTTAACTGAGAGAATTTTTTTTAAACGGCCTTTATAAATTTTCTGGGGAATTTTGGCACTCAGAAACCTAAGCAGCATCTATTTCTTTTTTTGTGGTACTGGGGATCAAACTCAGGACCTTGTGCTTGCCAGGCAGGCGCCTGTACCACTGAGCTATATCCCCAGCCCAGCACCTATTTCTAGAAAAGCTGACTTTCCTAAGTGTTAGATTCAAAGAGCAATCAAACAGGGAAGAAAATATGGTCCTTTGTCAACACTCATAGTGTTTCACACTATTTAAGGAAGCCAAAAAGTTATGTGTTTTAATGAAATTAGGACGGTATCATTTATCGTCTACCTTGAAAAGGTTAAGCAGAGGTGGCCCAAGTGCCTTTGAGAATTAAGTGTTTATAAATCTCCAGTCACTCAGAGGTGACAAAAGCACTCTCTTCCATTATGAGATGGCAAATCCTCAGACATGTCAGCTGTGCCTCAAGTCCAAGGTGGAAATTAGTGTACCCCCAAAAATGTTTCCTTTCCTCTTCCTAGTGCACATCTGACACAGGAACTTCAGGGTGGCAGCGTACATACAGCCTAAGTGTCCCATTGCTGTGGCCTAATGAGAGGGCTCCAAAAGGTACCCAGGAAACTCCAAGGTTTCCCATTCCGAACGGCCCGTGTACTCTTACACAGGTGAGAGTGCAGCCCAAAGGGTACATGCCCAGGATTAGCCCAAGAGGCCAATGTTGGATATAAACCAGAAGTTCACCCATGATTCCGTGAGACTTGCAGGAAGATCCCATTTCAAAATCAAGAGAAGATTCAACTATGAAGCTGGTGTATTGTGCTTGTGTGGTTTTTTATTGAATACCTGGCGCTCTTTAGGGTGCAATAACACCCTTGTTAATAATCATAACATGATGTAAAAACGCTGGGCAGCAGCATTTGTGGCTCTGCCTCTCCCAGCTCCGCTCATTCCTTCTCTGCAGGCGGGAGATACCGAAGAGAGCAAATACCCAGGAGCTGGCGGTCCTGAGTCAAATCCCAGTGTACTACCCCATCACTGTGTCACCTTGGATGAACCACCTAAGCACTGCGCTTCCTTAGCAGTAAAAGAGGAAGAGCTGTTGCCCAGTGGTCGCAAAGAATAAACATGCAAAAGCACGTAGCACAGGCCCCAGCAGATAGGTATTCTCTGAGTGCTGGGTCAACTTACCCATTGTTCTTAGCTTCTGCACATGACTCTCTAACCTCTAGCCTTGACCTTGCAACTTTGCAAATGTAAAGGAGATAAACTATGTTACATTCACCATCTCCATGGAACTAACTTTCCAACACAGAGAGAAGCAACATGTTAGAAAGCACATTTGGATGAGGACAGATTGGGTAGACTGCACCTTTAACATAAACTAGCATACAGTACCTAACAAAGTACAAATGTAAGCTTTATTTTGAAGAGAACTACGTATTTCCCTCTGTTCTGAAAAGTCTCTAACCCACACTACTAACCAGTATTCTTTTCATGCCATTCGAAAGACTCAAAGAGAAGCTAAGTCAGTTTTATATTCATTCTATTTAAAATAACTTTACTAAGAATATCCTTTGTGTTTGTCCTCACAGTTGATGAAATGCGAAGGTACCTGACATATCACCTCCTGTCTTATACAAACTGCTGACCCATCATGGCATTTCCCATCATTGCCTTCTAAAACAACACAGGAAATGTCAAGACTGGACAGCCAAAAGGAATTAGGATGAACTAGTCTCTAAAAACAGAGTTATTTAAAGAAAAACAAAATCATGCCTGAATGGATAACTTATGATTCAGACAGACCAACATTTAATTGGTATTAACTACTCTACTAAAGATCTATTTAATGCACTTAGGTAAGACTTTATTTCCATGAAATTGGATCTTTGGTTCAAAATCTAATCTCCTACCAAGGACTCTGCACTATATAGATGATGTAATGCTAAGGTAGGCTCTTAACATTTCATTGCCAGGAATATAAATGAAATTGATCAGATTATTTGCCAAATAACGTTTCCTCAGCAGGACCAAGTCCTCCCCCAAATGCGCTGTCAAAGACAGGAACAAAAGTCAGATAGTATTAAAGTTGTATTTTCCAGCTTCATCTTGTGGGACTCAAATTCACCATGAAAAGAAAATAGTGTGAATAAAAAAGTGATTTGTTGTACAGCTTATTAGTTTAAAAGACCTTTGGGTAGAAGGAATAAGCGAAACCTAAGAGATCAGATCTCTTGGCAAGTCAAAACACTGACTAAAATGAAGGACAAAACCATACAAAACATGCCACTGGAACTACATGATATTCCTTCATAATATTATCACTATCATTTTCATGACATTAGTAATCATGAAAAAAATAGTTATAATTTTATGGAATACAAAAATCCTAATAAACAAGCTTCCTTCTTTCTTGTTAAATGTTTCAAAGACTGTTGCAAAGAAGGAATGTTCCCAACGATAGTATTCTGTCCCAACTGAAGCTGCTCTTCTGTTACTGTTAGTGCCAAAATACAAAAAGACAGAAATATTGTTTGCTCAATTTCTAGATTCATTGTAGTCAATGAAAGACATATTCATAGATAAACATGAAATGACACTATGTCAAAGCTTTCTAAAACTCTTAGCCTAATATACAAGTCAATAATGATGTATGTAAAAATGTTAGTGAGCTTTTTCTGTCAAAGACAAGAAAATAAATCAAACCATTTGATACTAATAAGAGACTGAATTTATTCAACAAGTATTTACTGAACCCTTACTATGTGCCAGGCACTATTTTAAGTGTTGGAAATATATTGTATTGATTTTAAAAAGTACTCTTTATTGTGCTTTATATGATAGAGGAAGAATACAAAACCATAACCATAATAAATAAGTAAGTTACATAGTAAGTTAGTTAGAAGGTGATGACTACTATTCAAAACAAAATAGAGCAACTGTAAAAAGGACTCATAAGAGCGCTTCTCTGAAAATTTCCCCAAACCATAAAAGGAGATACTAAACTTCTTTCTTGGAAACTCTGTATTTCTATTTGTGACAAAATAAAACATTTCTGGCTTTTTAATGTCCATAAGATTTTCAGGAAATTGAAGACATTTTAAAAATGGGAAAGTGGAGTCGAAAATTAGGAAGGGTAAGTCTCATAAAACGGATTCACACTCAGATAGAGTTCTTGCCGTGGTGAAGTCTGCCTACTGCAGTAGTAGAGTGCAGTGCAGAACCTCCCCCAGTTTTAGAAAATTCCATGGTTCTAGACACAGTACCAGTCATGGAGGATCTGAAGAATCAAATCAGCGGAGGACAATCTGGTAGGGATAGACAATGCAGAAGTCAAACAGCTCTGATAATTTTTTTATTTCCATTTCCTTTTTCAAATGTAGCACCCTATTTTTTGTTGTTGTTGTTTTGTTAGAGAAAGGTGAGCTCATTAAAAAGGAGTACTGAAAAAATAGGAAAACCCGCATCTACAACTTCCATCTTCCCTCTCAAATTTCTTGATGGTACACACTTTTATTGCATATCAGTAGACCTGGATTTTTCCACACTGTCCCTGGAGTCTGACACTAAGCTATCAGGTAGTTTCCTGTCCTTTGATTTAAAATCAAATTCCAACAAAGCAACCAAAACGACTAATACCTAGTTTTAGCCTCTGAGTAATTAGAGTCTCCCAGTAAAAAGTGAACATAAAGAGTAAGTGGTGGTGTCATCCTCAATGAGAAAATCATTTTCAGCAAAACGGGGCTGAGGCCGAAAGTCCAAGTTGTGGGGAGGGAAAAAGGAGTGCCCACCCCACGGGACACTGATAACTTGATCACTCTGACAGCAGCCTGTGCTAGAGGTAATCACGTCACTAGGTTGTGGTAATTCTCCAGAAACCCCAACAGCCCTGGTTTAACAACATCTGGAAATTGTTCAGATGACACAAATTTCAGTTTTCTGTTGTTCAGGCTTCAATGATGCCTCTGTCACTGATTTTTTTTTTTCTCTGCAAACCTCCTCCTTTCAAATCAGGAAGAATACATAAAGTGCAAGTAAAATTCACTCCTGCCCTCCCGGGCTCTTGCTTTGAGAGCCGACGTCACCAAATCTATCCTTAAACCGCTGACCAACGCAGATGTCTGCAGGCATTTCTGGAGTTAAAAAGTGAGTTCATGTCCGGCAAAGAGAGTGTATGGAGGTCAATGTAGTCCTGGCAAGAAAACTAGAAGTACCACACACGAGACGGGGATGCAAATGACGCGAGCAGTAGGGGGTCATCTATGGTCACTGAAGCGGCCATCTTTGGATCTCAACTCTGACAGAGAATTCAGCTGATACCAAAATGAAGGAGGCCAGCGGGTGGCAGAGCACATTCACTGTTCAGTGAGGGCAGATTCACTTTTCCCTGGGTGAGAACAGAGAAGAGAAGAAAGATTGAGAGTCATATCTGGTGAATTCGATGTCAGAAATATAATATTCCAGCTTACATTTCTTATTTTACAAAGCAAATTAAGCCTCCTGATAGAGGGTTACAAAAGTGTCCTCTTTGGTGATTGATTAGGTGTACGGTCCCCATGGGTCACGGGCTAGGCAATGTTATAAGCATTTTTTCATTGCAAGAATTCTTTTTTTGGGGCAATGCTGGAAAGTGTATCCAGGACCCAGCATATGCTGGGAGAGTGTTCTACCAGTGAAAGCTACATCTGCAGCAGCTTCTGTAAGACTTTTTAAAGCCTTAGTTTAATATGCTAATGAGCACAGTTACTGTTTAGGAGAAGGATATAGTATGTAGTATTTCCTACATTTTGGGGACCAGTAATTTACCTTTTTATTAGACAATTTGGCAGGATTAGTGTTTTAGTACAACATATTTTGGGAAATGCTGATTTACCACACTGGATGGAAGGAACAGGAATGGAATTAAGTCATATTCAATTTATATTTGTGATGTTTAACTGATTGTGTCAACTTGTGTAAGAGCAGCTCAACTAAATCAGTTCAGTAATTCCACACCCTACACACCCTCCAGAGGGGCAGCTCTTCGCCTGAATAGTATAAAAAGGAAACGAAGAAGGGAAGATCTGTTCTGTGTCTTCACGGGAGCCCCAGTCTTCACCTGCACCTTGGACGTACTCTCCTGGCTTCCAGCGCAGATCTTCAGCTTTTGGTGCAGATCCTTCTGGTGTAGACTCTTCAGCCTTCCAATTGCAGAACCACTGGCCTCCTGATACGGACTCACACAGGACACTGCAGCGAGCTCCAGACTTTCAAGTGGACCCTTGCTTGGGTCTCCCAGATGCAGACAGACCCTATGCGCTTTTCCACATCCAACTCTATGGGTGGCCACTGTAAGTCATTCTTATAGATTCTGACATAGTTGTATATCTTGTTATCCCTGTTTCTTCAGTAAACAGTGACTGTTACAACCTTGCATAAGGCCTGCTTTTAAATTGAGACTCACAGTCCCACATCAATATAATAAATTAGTCATTACAGCTGATTTTTTATATTTCTCTGTAATGTGCCAAAATCATGAACAAAATTTAACATAATATGTGACTAGTTAACACTAATGATTACAGGTAATTATTTCCATCTATTCAAAACCATCACATAATTGGAAGGTATACAGAGGGGATGCTCTTCATATTTTTTCTGATTTTTCTAAGGATGCTTAGGCCAAGGTTTTAAGATTTAACCCATCCAGATGTCATAACACATGGCACTATGCCACAACTGAGACTAAACAGTGTATTATAAATATGTAAAATCAAATAAATGTCATGAATTAACTTCATAAAAAAATCACCCAAAATATCAGACACATACTAGTTAAATTCCTGAATTTCTTCTTGGCTTCTGCCCTTTCTTCAGCATCAAAGTACCAAACAGTCATGGCATACCTGTGAAAGACAAGCAGGTATGAGAAGAGACGAGTACCAAAAGAAAACCCAAGTTCACTCTAAGTTTCCCAAGAAGTCATTTGTTAAACCAGTGTTTAAAGTTTTACCAATGATTAGAAGTCCATTCCCACTTTTAATTTAAAATTGATTTCCCTGGTTTCAATTCTGTTTAAAATGTAACAAAGCACAAGAGGATTTCCAAGTATGTGTCAGGCGTCATTTTGGGCCCTGAGAACTCAAATGATCCCTTCCAAAGAGCTTCCTCGGGAACTTCAGGCTCTAGCAGGGAGGACAAGCGATTTAATAGGTAATGCAATAAGTCAAAGTTGTCAACAGAGAAAAGGCAGGAAGGGAGTCATGCTCCTAAAGACAGAGACTCAAGGGGGTAGGGAGGCAACAGAGAAAAGGAGATGGCATTGGAAGCATAATTTATATACATCACAGACCGACTGAAACTCTTAGATCACTTTCTTTAGTTTTGGATATAGAAGCAAAGATACAATGATAACACTGCCCTCAGGCTTTCTGCTGTATTCCAATTAAGCTGCTTTATCTCATCCAGCGGACAGGCCGGAAGAGGGGCCATTTCATGCCAGTGTTTTTAAAAAGTTCCCTTTTATACTTATTATGGCCATAATGATTTCTATAGCACTTGATCTCCCTTCCCCAAGGGCTTTCCATCAACATTTGCTAATGTTTTGTCTGTGAAGTCACTCACTGTGGGACTAGGAAACAACCAGAGAATTCTGCCCCAGAGATCCTGCCCCAGGGTCTCACTACTGTGCCCCATAAAGCAAGCCACAAGCAGACCTCATATTAGATCTAGTTACCTGTTCATCTAGAGCACATTCCAATTTGGCATTTAATATTTAACTCTGGGGCTCAGATGGATAACTTCTGAAGGGGGATACATGTGAGGTTTAATCAAATTAGGCTTGTTAAGGTTTAATGATCATCCTACCAAAACTCATTCCCCTGGCCCTCAAGAGCTGTACTCAGCACAAGCTATATTCCGCATCGCTCCAGTACTACCTGATTTAGAGCTTAGGCCATAAGACAAAGGCAAATAAGAGGCAGAACAAGAAGTTAATATTTTTATCAAGGACTCCTAGATTAATATTAAATAACACTAAGTTACTCTGAAAATCTTCATATCTATATTCTAAAAGAATTTGTTTTAATATCTAATTATTAAGACCTGGATACAACCAGCCCAAGTCAGTTTTAAGCTAAGGAAAGGGTTAAGTTATGGCTTGTATCTAGATGTCCCCTCAAAGCCTCATGTGGTCATAGGTGGGGTTTTTCTGGAGGTGGCTGGAGCCAGGGTTTGTGCTGCTGGGATCAAGAACATGATTCTGGGATTGATCCCAGGGATGCTAGGATTAAGGGTGGGAGTGGCCACCCTCAGCACAGGTAGCCTGGGTAAAATATAAGGGACAGAAAGCGCTATGGTCCCCTCTTATCGCTGGGGGCTTACTGTTTCTACTGTTTGACTTGTGCCCTGTGATGCCCCTCTGCCAGCCACCCTTCCCTGGAGGCAGCTGATTATGGACCGGAAGCTCTACAAACTGTGCCCCAAATAAACCTTTCCTCCTTTAGCTTTGAGCGTCAGGTGTTTTGTTCCAGCAACAATAAAAGTAACTAAGACAGGTAAATAAGAAGAAGAAATCAGATAAATTACTCTTTCTTTTCTCAGGGTTCTTTATCTACTTGCAACAGGCAACTTATTCATTCATCTGAAGAAATCACACAGAATTCCTGATATGTGATAGCTAACCTTCTCTGGAGGTAGTTTAACGTTAGACTTCTTTTAGAAGGTAGGAGGAAAGAAGGGAGAAATCATGCTGAGAAATCTCCAACTCAGTATGCTCACTTCACAGAAAATAACTTGCTAATAATTATCAAACTGAAGTTAGATTTACAAACCAAAATATCCAAAGTGTCCCCTATATTTTTGTCACTCTAAGCAAGTTACCTATGATCTTCAGGGTGTGATCGGTCCCCCATACACACAGGACAAGAGTTGAGGGTTCTCTGGGAATTGGGGTTCCCAAAGAGGAACCAAGACCCATGCTATTACCTGGTTGCATAGGAAGGCTGCACTTCATGCGGGTTCCGGCGATCTGACCAGAAGAACAACAGTCTGTCAAAAATGGGCTCCACATCTGCAATGAATGATTTGCCTTCTGGAAATATCCGCAGGACTCCACCATGCAGCTGAGGACCACAGAGAAGGTAGATTATTTCCCAGCTTCACATATAGCTTGTCCACAAGGATACTTTGGCCTCATCTGGAAAAAATACTACCTTGTAACCTCTACTCCAAGTGGGCTTTACTTCCCTCTCATATTTTGTATCCAATTTTCTTTCAAACTTAATTAGAAATATCTCTTTCTTCAACTTATCAAAGCCTTCCCATTCCCAAAATCATGCAGCCATGGACATAAAAGAGTACTATTAGATTGCATTATACAGAGTTGCCAATATTTGGTTTTGAACTAAAAAAAGAAACTAGTAATTTTATGCGGTTCTACTTAATATTAACAGCTTCCTATGATACTCATCATATAACTTCCCCTTCAATTAGAATTTATAGCTTTCTCCTGAACACTCACTCCTATCTGACCTTGTTAGTTGAATGTTATATGCTCTTTTTTCTAAACTCTCAGACCACCTTATCTGTACCTTTTATGACTCTCTTGAGCTACATTTTTACCTGTATACCCAATCTGTGCTACTAGAATAACTGAGTTCTGGGTCGAATCTGGGCCTCACACATCAATATTTCCCCACAGTTCAATGCCTGACACTAGAAGGAACTCAAATATTTGTTGATTTCATACTTTGCAACTTACTGTTATTGACCTGATAGCTTTGCCCATTACAGCACCCCTTAGGATTTTAAAAGAGAACTAATGGGTGTATTCTAGTCATGTTACCAAACAACAAAAGATAAGCCTTTCCACTGATTCACTGGTTTCCCAGATCTCATTTTCTGACCCCAGATAAAATATCATTGCTTTATGACAGCTAGAGTCTGCCCTAATGAACAGGAAATGGAGATGCAGAAGGTTCAAAAGCAAAATAAGCTTGAAAAGTTCTCTGACTTCCCAGACTCCTAAATCATTCTGAACTTTCAGAGAGCATACAAAGCGCAGGCAAATGTTTATTAGTGTGGAACCAGACTTCATATGTCTATCTATATGCTCTATTATACAAAAATAAGCCACAAAGCCTTTGGCATGCGTGAACCATCGTAAGCCATGGCAAGCGGCCACCAATGAGACAGATCACCCTGAGAAAGAGGATTGTGTGGGAAATCTTTCTGGGAGATAGCTTTATATCCTACAGTTCTATTTTTATGGCATTCCCTTAAATGTTGTTGCTGGAAGGGAGAAATGTATGTCCTATTCTGCACTGACAGTCATATTGACCCTGAATTAGACTTAAAAAACTGATTTTTAATCCTAATATAAAATTACTTCCTCTTCATCAATCACTCCCACCACATACCCTAATAATCACTCTATCTACCCACCTCTAAATTAACTTCATATCCATTATTTTTTATCTCATCAACTTTACTACTACTTCCATAGGCAAGGGGGAGGGAAAATATAAAACAGAAATAGAAAAGATTCATCATGGGAAGCAAGGCTATTAAGAACTCAAAACTCTCCCCTAGGTTATCTGAATTCTTCTCCTAGTAGGAAGTTAAACAGTCTTTTTTTCTGAACTCTCAGGCTACCTTATCTGCACCTTGTATGGCATAATCCCATGTACACCCTCATTATTCCAAAGTACCTTTGCATCCCAGTTCTTGTTCAGATAGTATATGCAGGTGATGCAGCGGCCATCACCATTGGGGTTGTCCACATGGCGAACATAACCTGCTCCATTTCCTGGGTAGCAGGCCACCATTGCCTAGGGAGAAATGCCAAGAAGGCTGGTTAACAAAGCTGATATGGTCTTCACCTCTTACTGCTGAACAAAGTAAGTCTTTTGGGTGCTACAGGACATTTATATACCTGCTGGCTTCTTAATTACATGTACAGTACATAAATCCAGACCATTAAAACAAGACTTATATAAATTAAGATTTACAGACAGGTCATCCCCTAGAATTCAGCCCAGTGGAGAGTGGTTCAATATTACCATAGTTCTAGAACATTTTGGACAGCCTTTCTTAAAGTATTAAGATGTCCTGCCTTTCTTTGTCTTTTTTTTTTAAGCAATACTGAAGACCAAACCCAAGGCCTTTGCACTAAGCTAAATCTCCAAGGCTTTTTTTATTTTTTGAGACAGGGGCTTGTTAAGTCACTAAGTTGCGCAGGCTGAGCAAACTTGTGATCCCTCTGCCTCAGCCTCCCAGAGTGCTGAAACTGCAAGCTTGTACCACTACACCAAACATCTTCCTCTAATACTCCTTTTGGAAAAGCAGTTAGTTTCCTGGGTTTCTATCCTAGAAGCACAAAATCAGAATCACTCGGTATGGCACTTAGGGACGATGTCCGTCTAGAAGTGCCCAAACTGTAGAATCATGCTGTCTTGTTAACGAAGAGATGGATGCAATCACAAAGGAAAGAAAGGTCAGGCTTACTCAGTAACACACACAGGGCAGAAGGGAGAGAGAAGAGTCAGTCAGAAGCTATGCTCTAACATGATAGCACAGACCACAGAGGGAGGTCCCTTTCAGGGAAAAGGCTACACCAAGGTATCTCAATAGGTGTTCCTTAATGCTTGTATTCCTTCTGCTTGATAATTACCAAGTCAGATGATAATAAGAAGTTTATCAACCAGGTAGCAGAATGAAACAGAAAGCCATTCTAAAAGTCCCACAGAAGATTAATATTTGATAATTATGATGGACAATAACAAACATCTAATTGACCCATGGAAAAACTGTAACAGAAAATAGAGAGAAAGGCGAAATACAAAAAGCTTTTTCTTCTTTTTATAGGACATGGCTATATATTTTTTTAAAAAATTGTACGGATTCTATACATGCAAAGAAGATTCTGGAATTGGAAACATCAAGTAAGGGCAGGGAATGTTTTGCCTCTTCTGCTCACTGATGTATTCCCAGCACCTAGGACAGTGCCTGACTCACAGAAGGTGTTACTGAAAATGTGATGAATAAATCAATGAATTGGTGAATGGCTCTTTCTCTAAAAAGTCAGTTCACCTCCTACCTAGATCAATAGTTCTTTCTGCCATTAAAAAAGAATGTATGTTTAAGCACAAACATGGGAATCCAGGTGGTACTATTTCCTGATGAATGGCAGGATTGCTCCATTGCTAAAATGACTAGTTGGGTACAGCCCCAAGCTAATGCACTGATAATTCAATGAATCAACTTTAACATAGTTGTCACCACTCCCAACAGTAGCCTAACAGCATGGAACTAGGCATCGCACTATTACAATAAGGCAGAATGGTAACCTGGCTTTACAGTAATCACGTTTTTATCACTGATAATGTCTCTCAGCACTTTATAACCCCATGCACCTAACAATACCCATATCCTACCTTGAAACTGTCATTGCAGGGTCATTCCTTAGAAGGTAGCATAGACACTAAAGAAGGTAGAATTTCGAGGTAACTGTAATAAAGTTTTAAAAGCTGACGCTACCAATAAGCAGAGCACGGCTTGGGCAAAGGGGACTGGGAGCAGACAGAGATGATGGGCCTACTATCCAAAACGATGAGGAGATCCATGGAGTCACCTGCAACGAGTAGGGAATGACCTGCTACCTCCCTAGAAGCAGCTAGCTTTATCAGAGTCACCCCTATGCCGGTAATGAGAGTCACTCAGGCCGCAAACTACTGGCTGGATTCCCCACCATCTCAGCCTCCTCCCAGTATTGGTGTCTAAAAAGAAAAATGCCCATCAACATTGTAACGTTATATTCTTATGTAGCTCTACTCTACGGAAAAGATTTGAGGACTGGACCCCTGCTATCTACACTCTACAATGCCACCTCTAACTGTGCAATTCCAGACTCAGTTTCTTCTTTACAAAGAGGAATTAGGTTTCGTTGGCCTCCAACACCCAAGAAGACCTAAGAGTTCATCTAAACATCAACCCCAGAAAAGCAATGGGTTCTTCGGGGCATTCCAAACTACTTATTTGCCTCAGAATTCATCTTAAATTACAATACTAAAAGAAAAAAAAAAGAAAAAAACAACACTTCATAAAAGCACAGCCTCTATTAATCGCTGCTTGTATAAAACAGATAAAAAGCTAGCACAATTCTAAAGGGCTCACTATTAGGACAAAATCCCCTCCATGTGAGCAAGCTATCTGGTGATTTAAGGGAAAGGAAGAGATCGTTTTGCTTAACATTTACCCTCCTAGTTGCAGAAGCCATGTGCATCAAGTGCAAAACAGTGGCAGGGAATGACTGTGGGCCTCCGTGGGCCCATTAGAACTACACCAGTCAATGGCATCACTGAGTGTTCTCAATGAACGCCACAGGATATGGGGCTTGGCTTGGGCACATTCCCAACTGTTTGCTGATCTTTAACAAGGTCTAAAATTATGAGGTTAAGGATCCACTGAGAAGCTAACCTCACTTAATAACCAACCAGCCATTCACTTTTGTGCCAATTTGTGTACAGGCAGTAACAAACTCAGGAAACTGATCATTTCAATGTAGTTGCTATCTAAGCCTCATCGAGCCTAGGAAGGGCTCTAGAGTGTTTAATGGAAGAAAATACTCCACCGCTTTATTGTTAAAAGAGCAGAGATGGAGTACTTATGCAACAAACATGCCAAGCAATAACAATGACACATATGAGGAGGATGTCTTCTTTATTACGGGCTTTGCATTTACTAAAACTTCTGGACTGAATTAACGTGTGACATTTATATAAGTTTAATAACACATCTGTGTCACCTACACTGGCACATATAGTGTAGTCCTACTGTTGTATTCTTAGATGTGTGGATGGATCACATGGTACCTGTGCATGGCCATTCCCTCTCCTTACTGCTTCCCCCTCCCCGGAGGTCTCCCCACAGCTCTGCATCCACAGGAAATGGGGGGGAGCGCTAACCAGGTGTTCCCGGGCTGGCTCTAGACCAGCTATGTGCTCTAGACCTACCTGTGCAGCTGCATTCAAGCAGGAAATGTGTGTATTGTTTGAAATGTACACAGATATACAGAATAGTAACAGCCAAATCCAAGCATCAGAAATCTGCTCCCCGAAAGTCACTGGTAGGATAGGAAACAGTGATTCTGTTAGAGTTGTCAGTGAGCTGACCACATAAAAAGACTGTGTCTCACCAAATCTAAAGGTAAAGTTGAAAAATAAAAGTCTAGGATTTTCATTCCAGTGCTGAAACAAAATGTTCCTGAAGGCAACCAACTACAGTTTGATTGTATGTATGTACAAACCATTTCTCAAGATTAGTATCAGCAACCTTTACTGTCCATTCAGCAACGGTGATCATTTTTCAGACCCCTGGGTGGAAAAAGGGTCTGTCCACCCTCTGCTTAGACTTGTCGCTTTTCCAATAAATCATACCAGGGACTGGGCATGTAGCTAGTGCTAGAGCGCTCACCCAGCATACATAGAAGGTCCTGCGTTTGAGCCCCAGGCCCGCCAGAAAAGGAAAAAATGTTATACCACATTGTTTGTGAAAGCATATCATACACTGCTTATGAATAGAATCAGATTCACTAGTATGAATTGATCTTGAACAAGTTCAGTAAAGTGACATTCATGCAAATTTTAACTCAGTAAATTAAAATAGTAATCATTTTACTTTGCAAAATTTGCAATAAATGAAAATCCATTGTTTAGGAACTGGCCAGTAGCATCACTTCAAAGCTACCTGACTGAATGACCTTTAAACTAGAATCTGATTTCCTAACAAATGCCAGATCTCTCCAGCTGCTAAAAAGAAATAGCAGCCAGCTTTTTAAGAATTTGTTTTAAATTAAGAACGGTCTTGTATGTGCATGTTTTGAATAGAATATAGCCTAAGCATCGGATAACATAAACTAAATTTATTTATACCTCAGTTTGCTCACCTGTAAAAGTGGGCTCATAAAAGTAAAGGATTAACCCATGTAAAATACTTAGCATAAGGTCCAGCTAAGTGCATATGTAACAAATGGTAAGCTGGTCTTACGGCTGATGATTGCACCTTTGTCACCTTATCTGGGGCTGCAGAATGCCGCTCCTCTGCAGATCCAATTCCACTTAAATTCTCTGTAGTTGCAAATTCAGGGCTGACAAACTAAGAAGCTTGTAATCCTTGCCCACAACACACATGACCGAAGCCAATCAGGTTCACAAGCAGCAGGAGGACTCTGAAGGGTGCCCTGTGCCACCAACATTAGAGAATTTGCTTGCTGTTAGGTGCAATGAAGGGCTTTAGACTTTTTTAGACTTTATGGGGCCAGCAAGCAGTCCTATTTTTATGTAAATACTCCTAAATATTGTTGGTCCCAACTTTTTAATCAGGGCTACAAAGAAATGCATCAGGTTGTGACTTAAGATCACTTATTGTCTGTGGACTCCCAAGACATCAAGCTTCTCTGAGCAAGCGCCCAAACTACAAGTGGGGACTTTCCCATCTTCTCTCCACCAGGCTCAGATATTTAATCAAAGGCAAAGCCAATCCCATAATTCCCATGCACCCCTACCCTCCTGCACACCTCCCTCCTCAAGCACTCCTCCATGTCCACCAGGGACAGAGCAAGAGCGACCCAGAACTCTTGTCCTCGCTGCATCATGAAGCATGAATACAGAACAGTGCATGTGAAAGAGTTTCGGAGAAGCACAGGCAACTCTGCACCTTCTTTAACTTGGAAAAACAGCCAAGCAACTCATCACAGTAAAGAAAGCAAAAGTTTTCTAGCTGGAAATAGATCTCATTTATATTCAAGTGGCAACAACCTAGGTGACAGACTTGCCAATGTTTTCCCTTGTCTATGGGTAGAGGAGCTGAAGGCTATACTTCGGGGTCATTTTTCTAGCTGGTTGTGTTCAGCATGTATTTTAACACACGTATTCAATGTGCACAGTGAGCGGTGCAGCCCATGGTCGCACACCTTTTCCTGCATTCAGAAAGGCACCAGCTGAGATAGGGGTCCCATGTGATAATCCATCAACTGGAGCAGAGAAAGCCAGAACAAACTGGAACACCGGCATTATATGTGTTGCAGCAGCTCTAAAATCAAGTCTCTTATTTTAAAAAAGAAAAAAAAAAGAGAACTCTTTAAGTATCCAAACTGTTATATGCATCCATAAGCATCATGTGGGAAAGGCCAGAGGAAGAAAAAAGTCAAACAAATTAAGCCAAAATGTCAAATTGCATTTTTTTTTCCATTTGGCTCTGACAAAGATTAAGAGAGCTTCAAAACTCCTTTGCAGATGAAATGCAGAAGGTATGAAAAGCTGACTGGAATCATGACTTCAGCCTGCTGTCACCTTCGGAGTTCGGGGGTTTGTGACCTTCAAGGATACTTTGTGGGATCCACTATTGTTACTTCAATTAAATTCCCACAGTATGATGCTCACAAGGCCTTTTTATAAAATGAGGGCAACTATGCAAAGCTCTCCTAAGGCTCAAGGAAATGTCACCAACACAAAGTTCACACATTTTGCCAGTTGTTCCCACCTACTATATGAAACTGAACAAAACAGCAAGGTTGCCTGTGATGATGAAGCACCACTAATTTATGCAGTTTGTTTTGTTTTGGTTTTTTTATGCTATGTAGTTCAGGCTGGCCTCAAACTCATGGTGATCCTCTTGCCTCAGCCTCCCAAGTGCCAGAATTATAGCTGTGTGCCACCATGCCTGATATTTGCAGGCTTTTTATACATTTATTCTAACTTTGCCTACACCTGGATAAAAAAATAAATTGTGGACTAGTAATGATGGTGCATGCCTGTTATCCCAGGATTCTGGAAGGCTGAGACAGGAGGATTACAAGTTTGAACCCAGCCTGGGCAACTTAGAGACTTAAAGACCCTGTCTCAAAATGAACAGTAAAAAGGGCTAAGGATGCAAAGGCCCTGGGTTCACTCCCTAGTAATACACACACACACATACGCACAGACACACACACACACACACACACACACACACACACACACACACACACACACACGGAGAAGGGTTGTAAATAATGTAAGTATTTCAGAGATAAAAGTAGTGCACTTCGCTCAAGCTATTATTAGTGATCTCCGCCTCTTGCCCGTTATCTATCTTCCTGGTTAAGATCAGGCCCAGCTACTGCCTTCTCTCTAGTTAGAGACCGATACTGCAAAACAAGAAAGAAATAGAAAATCTGCTTTTGGTAGACAAAATATGAGCTGTGCCTATCACATCTCCCTGCCCCAAGCTGTTAGCATCTGACCAAATAAATGCAAAGATTGAGGATGCCAGCCAGGCAAGTATCTGTCAGGTTGGTAATCTAGTCAATAAACCCCAAGTTATGCATGAAAATGTTTTCTACTATTTCCACAATAAAAAGTACTCTACCTTCCTCATTTGCCCTAAATCTACACTAAAAGTAATTCCACTCCCTGAACCTTCAAACCCATTAACCAACCTCACCTCCCAATACAGAGCAATAATCATCCTGCCCTTACACCTGAATTGTACAATAAAGCAGGAACTTCAGTACTTCTGCAAATAAAAAGTGAGAAGTTTTAACTGACTCTTAGTAGCTTCAGCAAAGCGGAGCTTTAGCTTCACAGAGCACTGTGCCTGGGAAGGACAGAGAATTTACCTTCTCCATTTTAAAACCTGTCCTCAAATGAACTTGGTGCCATGTTTGGGATCATGCAATCAAGCATTATCAACTGCCCAGATTCTGGAAACTTACAGTTTTGTTGCTGTGGCTCATGATGGCAAACCTACCAGGTTAGTATGGCTCCTTGAGACTCTTACAATAATATTTCCTCCCTAGGGAAATATTCATGCACGCGCGCGCACCCACACCCACACACTCACGTGCGCTTGCGCACGCGCACATACAGAATCGGCCCAAAAAAGCAGGAGGTACACAGGCCTGTGAAGTCTAACTATAGTAGGTCAAGATTCCATTCCAGGGGGTCCTGTACTTCATGCATGAACTTCTGAGTAAATCACACTCCCTGAAGAAGCCACTGAAACTCCGAGACCTGGCATTTTAAAGACTATTGTCATTCCTTTCTTAGCTGCGGCTAATTCCTCTCCTTGGAGAGGATTCAGCCCGAGCCCTGCAATTAGGCACAGTAAACAGGCCCAGCAACACGGACATATCAATACAGGCTGCTGAGTTGGGAAAGCCGCCCTTCCCGTGGAGGCCTGGCTCCACGCCAGCTGGGTGATGGCTGAGTGACAGGGCTACGTGCGCTTCGTGAGAGTGGCAGCCAGCCCACACCCGAGCACACCGCCCAGCAGCCTGCAGAGAGAACGGCCCAGGGAGCCCTGCGCTCCTCCCCCATCACTACCCCAGTCACCAGAGAAACGCTGTCAACAGGGGCTTCCTTGCAATTACAAAATCAGTGAGAGCCAGTCGAGCCCAGAGTTGAGGACCTTAAATAAGGCAGGCATTGAACCATACCCTTTCTGATGTCTTTCACCAGATATTAACAGCTACCGTGTCCTGAGAGGCCATGGATCCATGGGCACTTCCACGATTCTCATTTAATTTCCTGGTCCCAGGGAAGGTGAGCAGCAGCCTGTTCTTAAGCCACACTGCTCTCAAGTCCTCAGTGGAAGCTGTGAACCCTGGCCCTAGAAGTTACTGTATTTACACAGGAAAAAAAAAAATCCATGCACAATCTTTTAAGGCAATATGGAGAGAAACTCACAAAGTTTAACTCCCTTTGATGTGAGTAAATAGCTCATCAGAAAAGTAAAACTTCACCCATAGGTGTCTGAAAGCTTTGAGCATAATTACAACAAAGGAATGTTGCGACTGCAGGATTGTGGGAAATTAAATATAGGTCTCCACACCCTCTTCTGGAGTTAATCCACAAATAGTTGAAGGAATCCATGATACTTAAATACAATTGGTAAGACAGAATTTTATTAATGAATAACAAATTTAAAACACACTTACCAACCAAAACATGCCATGAGAAATGCCTTGAAACAATATTCTTTAGACAGGAGAAAGCTTACATATGTATTTTGGCACTTGGAAAACTATGTCTGCCAAATGAAAGGAATGAACAACACACAGCAAGACAGTGGAGTATCCGAACTTGTAGGATTCAGCAGCCTAGTTATTTATTGAGCAAACACTTGTACTGTTAGTTCTATGAGCCTGACACTGTTCCGTGGGCTTCACAAATACCACTATATTCACTTCGTAACAACCCCATCAAGGGGAATATTTTCTCCATCTTACGGGTGAGGAAATGATGGCACAAGGAGGTTGGCTTTTGGCCTTTTTGAAACCAGTTTGGTTTGGCTAAAAAGCGTGAGGCCTAAATCATCACATCATGCTTCACCAACAAAGCATTCTAGTGTCTACATTAACCAATTTCCCCTCATCCTATATTTGAGGGAACTAAGATCTTCAGTTCTAATTAAAGAATAATTTTTCCTTAGTAATCCACATGGAATTGGTTCTAGGACTCCCACTGGCTACCAAAACCCCAAAAGGCTCAAGTTCCTTTAGATAAAATGACCTAGTATTTGCATCAACCTAAACATACCAGCCTATACACTTTACATCATTTTCAGATTCCTTGTAATACCTAACACAGTTTAAATGCTATGTAAACAGTTATTATACTGTAATTTATGGGGAATAGCTAAAAAGGTCTACAGCTGTTCCATACAGACCAAATTTTTAAAAAATATTTTCAATCCCTATTTGGTTGAACCTGAAGATATGGAGGACCAACTATATTTGATTCACCGACTCCATATGATAGAAAATTATAAAACACACAAAAAAGACCAAAAAACTACAAACGTGAACAAATGAGTGTGCTTAAAAACCGAGTCTGGGAACTAAAAGTTCTAAGGGAGAATTTTAGTAAGAACCAGAGGCAATGGAAATTGGCCCTGAATCTCAGGGCCAAGCACTAGGGTCCCGGATGTCCTTGCCTGGAATAGTCCTTCCAGCAATATCCAACTTCTACCCCACCAGCCACAAAACCAGGACTGGTATTGGCTAAGCAGATAGGGCCCCACACTGGCTGCTGTAGGTCAACAGTCTCCATTGTGTCCCGAGGCCAGTCTACAGCTGGACTGCTCTTTCCTGCCTGAGGTACTGTAGAAGCACATTGCCCCATCTCTAGCACTTTCCTTCATTAGGTCAGGTCAACACAAGATGTGGCTTTCAGACTTGTTTCAAAAGCAGATAATAAATGTCCAATGCATAGAAAATATAAAATGAAAGAAAAAGTCTATATTCCCTTGGAAGAAAAGAGCAAGCACCTGATAAATCCCAGGGATGAGAACAATTTTCCCTACTCACGCACAAATCTTACTTAGGAGACAGCTGAACTCTACTGCTACCGCAGTAATTTGAATTCATGGGACGCAGAACTTTCTACAGTCACGTTAATTAGAATTCACTGGATACAGACGGACTATTTAAAGTGCTGAAATCCAGAAGACGTGTTAGAAGGGCAGAAAGTAGAAGGCTCTTTCAATAGAAATGTCTAAACTATTTTGAGGAATTATAAGCAGATAAAAGAGTGTCTGAGTTTTGAGGGTAAGGACTCGGTTAATTCAATTGCGCATGGGCCTCACAGACAGACCTAAGTCCCACTTTATAAGTCTGGAAACAGAATCAGAAACAAAACTATGGCAGAGCCAGAGTGAGCCAGGGTTCCAAATCCATGGTCTTTCTACCATGAAACACTGCTTTCAAAGTATCCAGAAAAAAGGGTTATCTGAAAACAGGCGCTCTTATTTTCAGAGTCACCAGAAATAAAATTTCCTTCTTTTAACCCCAAGATAAGCAGCATAGAAAGGATTCTTAGGTAATTCTCCTGACTTAGCAAATACAACTTCACCCTGAAATGGAAAATCAAAGCCCTCTGTACCCAAGAGGAAAAGCAAATGGCAGCCACTCACCCACTTACACCTAATCACACCTTGGAGTCCAATCAAGCTGAATTCAATTCCTTTGCCAGGTTTTCCCCAGAGTCCCACACCTTAGCCTTCTTCGGCCTCCTGGGGACAGCCATCCTGTCCTAGAGGACCAGAGGCCGCTTTAGGCCCCTTTGTGATACCCACAGACCATAACAGGTGCTGGTTATTGAATCATCTACTTGTCAGACATTATGTTCCAATCTGTGCTCCTCCAGAGTCACTGTGATCCTCTATTTTTCCCCGGGCCTTCAGCTCACACTCCTGGGAGACGGGTAAACAAGCAATAACCTGCAGTCCTTAGAAAAGATTTGTTTCCCCTTGGCCCCCCACAATGGGAGCGAATCAGTTCCAAAGTTCATACCAATTATATAGCTGTAGAAAACTGTTTATTGATATCAATAGAAAAGTCACATATGTGTATTTAACATAGTTTTTCTTTTAAAATACACTCACAAATGAGCTAAAAAGACCTGTATTTTTTAGTTTTAGCAATGAGTAAACTCAAATCTGATCAACTAAATACTGATTTTCTTGCTAACAGAGCAACAGTAGGAAAATATACCACCACACTTACTAAGGCCCTCTTCATGCTTGAAGGTTAGCATTATGAGAATCACCTGCAGAACATGTACATTTCTGACTCAGTAGTTTTGGAGAGAAGCCTAAGAATCTGCATTCACAGCACGTTCCCAGCTGACGATGGTGCTTCCAACTGAAGAACATCTGAGAGCTGTAACTATTTTGTACCAAAACCAAGAGATTTTTATGCAATGCTTCACCCTAAATGATAAAAGGTAAAAGAAAACTAGTCAGCTGCACCAGTTAATTTGGGGAACTGAAAACGGGTAGGCAGAGCAGGAAAACAAAGAAATTCCTGGGCAGTTTCTGGCAGAGGTTTGCAAGTATCACTCCCAAGGATGGCAGGAAACATTGCACTGTCACTTTCTGGGCTCACTGTTCTGTGTGGGGCTTTGCCTCTGAGGATGACCGTCACGTCAATGCCAGGGTTTGACTCAGGGTAAGTTTCTTCTCTCCAGGAATCAAATAAGAGACACTGGAAGCAAATGGTCTTCCTTCTCAGATGGTCACTTACTCTCAATTTTTATTTAATTCCTTACAGCCCTGGAAGCAGATATATTATTCTCTCTCTTATAAAGGAAAAAAGTGGGGCCAGGCATGGTGGTGCATATCTGCAATGCCAGCACTCTAGGAGGCTGAGTCAGGACTATTGAAAGTGACTCTGACTTAATAATGTAGCAAAACCCTATACGAAAATTAAAAATAAAATGACCAGAGATGTAGCTCCATGCAAAAGCCCTGGGATCAACAGGAAGAAAGGAAGAAAAGAAGGAAGGAAGGAAGGAAGGAAGGGAGGGAGGGAGGGAGGGAGGAGGGAGGAA